>OX632367.1:9671107-9821107 GCA_951751655.1 Ophion costatus
TATTGAAGGACCGGAAGTGCGCCGATCGATGGATCGGTAAGGGAAATAAGGGTTTGTACTGACCCGGGCCGCTCGAGTCGGTAGCGTTGACGTCCATCTGGCCAGGCCGGATCTTCGTATCCTCGAGACCAGCTCCCGAATCCCTTGATCGTCCGCCTCCCGGGCGGCCCTCAGAAGGGCCTTCGGGTCCCCGGAAGGCGAGTCCCACGTTCCCGGCACTTTTCGCGGCTCGGGCTCGCTCGCGTGAAATCTTTGAGAAATCGATTTACCTTTGAGATATTTTGCGCTGAAAGCGGAAGTGATTCGGAAGCAAGGAGGAAAGCAAATAGCATTGGCAAATCGGCAAGGAACAATGTGGAAATGAAAAATAAAATCGGTATCGAAAAATTTACCTACTAATTATTTAACATAATTAGTATTTATTTATAGTTTAACGTAATTATGTTAAATAATTAGTAGGTAGATTTTTCGATAGCGATTTTTTTTTTTCATTTCCCCATTTTTTATTGCCGATTCACCGAAAAAAAATCGGTATCGAAAAATTTTACGTAATAATTATTTAACGTAATCATCGTATGTACGATAATTTTTTTCATTCCACCATTGTTCATTGCCGATTCGCCGAAAAAAAAATCGGTATCGAAATATGTACCCACTAATTATTTAACACAATTATCGTATAAACGATAATTTGTTTTTTATTTTTTTTTCATTTCAACGTCGTTCATTGCCGATTCGCCGGAAAAAAAAAATCGGTGTCGAAAAATATACCTACTAATTATCCAACATAAATATCGTATATACGATTTTTTCATTTCAATATTGTTGATTGGCCATTCGCCGAAAAAAAAAATTGGTACCGAAAAAATTTTCCTACTAACTTTCAACCATTATCGTATACACGATTTTTTTTCATTTCGGCATTGTTCTTTGCCGATTCGCCGAGAAAAATCAGTATCGAAAAATTATACCTACTAAGTATTGAACGTACTAATTGTTTAACATAATTATTTAACATGCTAATTACCATGTAACACCCAAAAGTAGTAACGAAACATACCCCTCGTCTTAAGAATGGCGAAGAAATCGTTCCTTAAGAAGGTACGATCACTTCCACGGGGTCAAAAAAGAGTAAATTTATTTTACCCACAGCTGCTCTGATTGATGTTTACTTATGTCGATTATTCGTATCATCGATTGTAGTGTGCCAAATATTGTGGTAAAATGGTGAATTTATTGCACGTGAACGAATAAAAACTGAAAAATTCGGTTGTCAACGACTCGGTAGTAATCTTCGTAATAATACTATTAACATATCCACCATAAAAAAGGACTGAAAAGGCAAGAAAAAAATCAGCCGGAAATCCATTAAAATAGGCTTGAATTAGCTCAGCGGAATTAACACGATAGGCAGAATATCATTATACATATTATTGATACGTGATAAATGATAAAACTCCATAAATTGTTGTTTGCATATTTTGTAGCGGCTTTTATTCAAATTAATTTCGAAACAAAGCTGGGTTATGTTCGCCAAACGCATCAGCTGTTACTCGCGACGTTGCTGAGTCTGTGGGTGCTGTTTCGTCGTTCTGACAATTTTCAACCGGAAATTGAAACTTTCTTGTAACGTAGTGCTTTAACTACACGGTGAAGATTGATTTTCTTATTTTTTACAATATCTATTATACCTAATCTATCGAATTTCAGTTTTCCAACGGGTTTAGTCGGATACATGAGCAGAAAAACCACGATCACCGCACTCCCGGTTGACCGTCTCTATAAGACGACGTGCTTCGGTAACTCAAAGTGCTCGACTTTGCAGTTTTATTGCGAAAAAACTAAACGGTCAAAATAGCTCAAATGTTGGCACTTAGCGCATAAAGTATTCATCAACATCATATAAAAATTTCAAATGCGAAAGTTGGATTCGTCGTAATGGTCGTACCTCCTTAAGGCGTTACCCCCACTTGTAGCGCAAAAAAAGGCCATTTTCATGAATTTTTTAAAAGAAAACTACAAAACTTTTTTAATCCATCAATATACCATCTTAAAGAACACATCTTGAAGAACTTTCAGTAATTTTTTTATTGAAAAATATTACATTGTTTAGTGGCAAATGGCCGTCAATGAAATAATGTTTTTATATACACGGTTTGCGGTGACCAACATTGCGGCGAAGTGGATCATCCGAAAAAAAAATGCGGATTGATTTAGTCAAATATAAGTATAAACTAGTCTTTAATCGAAGGATTTTAAAAAATATTCATTTTTCACAAAATGGCGGACAGTCAAAGTTAATGGTTCGATTTTAACGAAAAAAAACGGCCGTTTTTTGGCTATAAAACGGCCATTTTTTTTCGAAAAAAAAAATCGAACGATTAAAGACTACATTTTTATGTATTAAATAAGCCTGCAAAATTTCAAGAAGATCGGTTCATTAGTGTTCGAGTAATCTTGGTCACTGACTTCAGAAATGCCATTTTGAGAAAAACGCGTTTAAAGTTTCAATTTCAGTTCTTCAATTCACGGATTCTTCTCTTTCAACGCTCATATCTCAGTCAATTTTGTTCGGATCGACTTGAAATTTTCAGGACGTATTCTCAGATACTTATACTTAAAAAAAATGCAATAAAAAAAATTGATTTTTTCAAAATAGCAAGTGGGGGTAACCCCTTAAAAACAGAAATCATGAAAATCGGCCATTTTTTCGTCGCCTAAAGGTACGTCCCCAACCTAAACGTACCTCGGAGCACGCCCTTCCTGTAGAGTTTTGCCTCGTGTACCGCCGTTTTTCTGAAGGGCGCCCTCTTCTCCTCGAAGCTCGTGTCGGAGCTGAAGGAAACGGATTTCTTGACGCCGACGCTACGGCCCGAATCGTTCTTCTTCTTGCCGATATTGCTGCTCAAATTTTGACAGCTCGGGGATCGCCGCAGGCCCCGAGGATCCTCCGTCTCTCCGCTTCGACTCGAGGCCGACGGCGCGTTGTTTCTTCCCAACAGCGCGAAACGCGGCTTCTCTCTCTTCTCGGCGTCGTCCAGCAAAGTAGCCCGATTCTTGCGATCGCCGCAACGTTTCGCACCCCCGCCGCTGCCCGAGTTCGTCAAACTCGCGAGAAAGGCCGAGGATTTTCTCAAAATTCCGTTCGCCGGATTTTTCACGCCGTATTTACCGCCCGAACTTCCGGAAACTGTCGACATTCGTGAGAAAATAAAACGGAAACGCGTTTTACATGTGTTTGTCACTGTAAATTGTCGGTAGCGCCATCTACCGAAAATTCGGCAAAATTCGGCAAAATCGGCAGCCCTCGCTCCACCGGCAATAGACTCGTTGCTTTTTTTTTATGTTTTTTTGTTTGTTTTTTTTTTCCTAGTTCTTGACGTCTCGGCGCGCGAACGAGAAATATGATTCTGGCTGCACCGCGGGGTGACGAACTGCTGCACCGAGCTGGTGCTCGCGAGATTGGACGTGGTCAAAAACTGGCGAACGAGCCAGTTCTGCAGTTTATATTCTATTTGCGTCGGTGAAATTCTATAAGTGGTTCTCCCGAATGCGATTATATAGAGAGGTAACAATGGGAGAATATTTCGATGTTCATTTTTTTTCCAGCTTATTTTCGCTAAATATATATAAAAATATATATTTTTTACCGACTTCCTCGAAAATTTTGAGTCCCGTCAATTTTTAAGACATTCCTAGTTATGTGTTATGGTAAGCGTGCGCCGACTCGTGCAAAAATTTGTTGGGGTGTCCGTAGGTCCTATCACATCCGTATAGGGATTTGATCACATCACATCCTACGGGGTGGTGATCCCTATAGGATGTGGTCACATCCTACAGGGTCGTGATCCCTATAGGATGTGATCACATCCTACAGGGTCGTGATCCCTATAGGATGTGATCACATCACTATCAGTATAGGGATTTGATCACATCACATCCTAGAGGGATTTGATCACATCGCATCCTAGAGGGATTTGATCACATCACATCCTAGAGGGATTTGATCACATCACATCCTATAGGGATTTGATCACATCACATCACATCCTATAGGGATTTGATCACATCACTATCCGTATAGGGATTTGATCACATCACATCACATCACATCCCTATAGGGATTTGATAGGAACGCCGCGTGTAGGGCGTTCACATTGGAGTCCAAGTGGATTCGGCACTATTTCCCGATTGACGTCGTTTGCGAATTTTTACTCGAAAGTCTTAACCGGAATTTGTTGGATCTCCAAAAAAATATATCGTTTCGTGATTCTTGCACAAATTTATTGGGGAGTCCGAAGATGCTCTCCCATCTCTATAAGGATTTGTCGGGGACACTGCACATGGGGAGTTCGCATTGTGATCCAATTGGATTGTGCAGTTACCCAATGAACGCCGTTCGAGCATTCTTATCACTTTCGAAACGAAAATATGTGAAAAGTCAGGAAAAAAAACTCGGCGTTAAATCAATATTTCATAAAGTGATTCAAGTGGTGTGATGATGGTGTGGTGATGATAAATAAAGCGATTGAAATGGACTTTTAAAATATACTTTTTTCAAGGGGGTTTTTAAGGTATACCTTTTTTGAGAGATATACTTTTTTAAGATATACTTTTAGACCTTTTTACTTTACTTTAGACTTTCAAGACTTAAGGCCTTAGGCCACAGTAACGGGTATAAAATCATGTGAGAATTTAACAATTTTTTTCTTATGAAAAAGTGATTCACTCATAAAATTAATTACACATCTATTCAGTATGAATATCAAGCTGGTAGACAAAATATATATTTATTTTTTTCGATGTACAAAATGGCCGTCTACTCGAAACTTCTCGAAACAGCTTTTTTCCCATTGGCGTGACAAATAACTTCAACAATTTTCACTCGATTTACTTCAAATTTAAAAGTTATGTTCCTAATTGCATTTCGCAGAGAAGTACGTACGAAATTTCTGATCTATCGAAAACTTTTCATTTTATGAGCAGTTTATAAGCAGTTATAACGAAATTGTTCACTGAAAATTCATTTCTTAAGTTCAAATACCTACAACTTTTGAATAAAAGAATATTTTTTAATTTCCGTACGTACTCCTCTAAATATTCTAATGTAGATTGACGAGAATTTTTGTTGTTTGTTCTAGACAAAAAATTGTGAATGCTCAATGTCACGCCGCGGAGCGCCTAAAAAGAAAGACAACAAAAGAAAATATTAGAAGTCGGCCATTTTGTACATCGAAAAAAAAAAAATTTCTAACAGCTTGATATTCGAACCAAATAGATGTGTAATTAATTTTATGAGTGAATCACTTTTTCATACGAAAAAAATGGTTAAATTGGCACATGATTTTATATCCGTTGTGGCCTAAGGCCTTAAGATATACTAAAGATTTTATTAAAATTTGCTTATGTTCCTGATTTTTTTTCCAAAGGAGAGGTAGATTCCTTCACTGTTTTGAGCGTTGAGGTATGTTTTATTACTACTTTTGGCGGTTACATGGTATTTTTTTATTAATCTTTAAAAATGGCAGAGGTATGACACGGTCTTCTAAACTGTACTTTCAAAACTGCCGTGACGTATAGCTAAAAAACTAATCTTATTGTCTCAAACATGACGCTAAATGTTTTTGAAAATTCAAAAAGTATTGTTTTGCAATATGTAGCAATTATTTCGGAAAATTTAATGTTCTTCTTCCAAAGCGTACCATTTCGTCAATTTCCAACATTTCACACTTTTTCTTGGTTCATATTTTGCTCATGAGTGTTAATGAAAGAAAAATGTGCGTTGGTTTTTTTTAAGATTGACCGTCTGGCAACCTCAGCCGCAACCCCAACATCGTGCCACAGCACCGTCATTGTTGAAGATTGATTTGAAAAAAATACCATGTAACAGCCAAAAGTAGTAACAAAACATACCCTAAGTCTCAAAAATGTTGAACAAATGTTTCTTAAAAAAAAAAATCATGTAAATCAACAATTCTTTCCTCGCACAAAGGTATCTCCCCCTTAAGCGATTTATACGTTTTTAAGATAAGATTTACACATTTCTAAGATCCCCTCATTTTGTACATCTATTAGGGTGATTAAAAAAAATCGATTTTTTTTCTGAACGGAAAATTGAAGTATGTTAAGAAAAAGAAAATTTTGCAATATTTGAGGGTTCTAAACATTTTTTTAGTTAGTGCTCAAACGCCTTTTTCAAGTTTTTTTTTCATGATTATCGGGGTATTAATTTTTTTTATCTCGATGCAGAAAATGTTAGTCCGTGATCCAATGTAAGTCTTGATTTAATTTTTTCTGTAACAATACACAATTTTTATTTAAAGATTTTTTTATCATAAACGGATTTGCAGATTAAGAATCAATGTATGTAATTCGGTTGTGAAAATTATATCAACCACTCGATGAACAAGAACACGGTATTTACATCACTGAACGTCTAACAAGTATGCGTGTTTTTTTGGAGTAATATGTTGTTTCGGACTAAGGAAACAAACAAAGAAAAAAAATTGACGGAAAACCGAAAAAAAATAATTAAAAGTCGTTCGAGCACTACCGAAAAAAATGTTTAGACCTCTCAAATTTTGTATGAATTACTTTTTCACAACGTAGTAACATTCCTCGCCGAGTACCGCGATTTTTTTTTTAACCACCCAAATATCTATATATTTTGTTTAGAAAATCCAACATAATGCTAGTGATCCATCGCGAATCGGATTCTGTTCGATAACGTGGGAATCCGTTAGCATTCAAATTGGATTCGTAAATTGGATTCCAATGAGGAATCCCGATTAGAATCCAATATATGATCGTGAAGTTTCAGTATAGGGATCCAATGCGATGACCCATCGGATTCCCATTAGGAAATAAGGACAAGTATGGGATTCAATTGGATTCCTACGACATCCCTAATGATGTATAATGAAAAAAGTGCGAAGCGCGTCACGAGCGTCAAAGTACGTGACAAGTGTCCAAGGGACTTCTTTCTCATCTCAAAAGTGACGCCTAACGTTTTACTCCGTTCTGACGAAAATAACGTCATTTTACACCACGCAATTCGTCTTGGTTGGCAATCAACGCCAGAAGTTTCGTGGACAAATTATACCGTTTCAAAGTTGAACATCACGGATTTAAATGGACTGCCGTCATATAGACGTATGTATATGAGGGATATATATATATATAAATCACTAGCGGTGAAATCTTGGTTGCTTGCCAAGCACACCGAGTGTCATTAACTTGCTCGTGTAGCTGCTCGAGTCAGCGACTTTCGAGATTCTTATCCGAGGTATCGATGCGCTCGTGTACACGGAACTTTTAGATTCTCCTCGGCGAATGGCCATTTGAAATGATTATTAATGAGCCAATTATCGCGTTAGGTGAGAAGAATTACGATTTAAGTGCGAATGAAAACTGGAGAAATAATCCAAGTTGATTCGAGGGTGCTGAAAAAATATCACTCAAGTTCTCGTTTATTGGTCATTTCCGGTCTGGCTATTATCCGTTTTTTCGCGAACATTGAGAACGAAGAAAATAAATTTCTTGTAATCGGAGAGCGAAAGAGTGATGCTAATAATTTTTGAACTCGGTGAAGGATAGTCGAGATGTTTTTTGTGATGTTTTTTAGCTCAGTTGTGATGGACCGGAAATTGAGGGACAGATGGTTGGGACGTTTTATCCGGGAATTGTTTTTTTCTCACTCGCGATCCACCGGAAACGAAGGAAAAGATCGCAAAAATGTTTTATCCGTAAATTATTTTTTTACCTGCTTTGCCGTTCATTGGAAATGGAGGCAAAGGTTGTCAAAATGTTTCATCCGGGATTTTTTTTACCTGATTTAAGGGGGAACGCCACTGTGGTGGGTTGCGAATTTGAATTTCGTTTGTATATTCCCAAAGTGTACATGTTTAACAATGTGTAACACCGGTTTCGAGTAAACGATTCTCGAAATTTACTGACAAGGAACATCCCTCAGGTGACAACCTTCGATTTTGTTGAAATTTGGATATGTTATAAAGCACCGAAAAGTTAGCGATACGTTTTTTTTTTTATCGGCGGAAAAACGATTTTAAGGGGTGAAACCACCCCTCGAAAAAAGACATCTAGGGGTAATATAGCAGTTTCATACAAGGAGTCCACCGATTTTAAGGGGTTACCCCCACTTGCGATTTTGAAAAAATCGTTTTTTTTATTGCATTTTTTTGAAGTATAAGTATCTGAGAATATGTCCTGAAAATTTCAAGTCGATCCGAACAAAATTGACTGAGATATGAGCGTTGAAAGAGAAGAATCCGTGAATTAAAGAACTGAAATTGAAACTTTAAACGCGTTTTTCTCAAAATGGCATTTCTGAAGTCGGCGACCAAGATTACTCGAACACTAATGAACCGATCTTCTTGAAATTTTGCAGGCTTATTTAATACATAAAAATGTAGTCTTTAATCGTTCGATTTTTTTTTTCGAAAAACAATGGCCGTTTTATAGCCAAAAAACGACCGTTTTTTTCGTTAAAATCGAACCATTAACTTTGACTGTCCGCCATTTTGTGAAAAATGAATATTTTTTAAAATCCTTCGATCAAAAACTAGTTTATACTTATATTTGACTAAATCCATCCGCATTTTTTTTCAGATGATCCACTTCGCCGCAATGTTGGTCACCGCAAACCGTGTATATAAAAACATTATTTCATTGACGGCCATTTGCCACTAAACAATGTAATATTTTTCAATAAAAAAATTACTGAAAGTTCTTCAAGATGTGTTCTTTAAGATGGTATATTGATCGACTGAAAAAGTTTTGTAGTTTTCTTTAAAAAAATTCATGAAAAAGGCCTTTTTTTTGCGCTACAAGTGGGGGTAACGCCTTAATGAAATAAAAACGAAAATTCTTCTTATCCGAAGCAATGAAAAAACCACCATAGTGAAGTTGCAAAAAAAATTAAGGGGTGAACCACCCTAGAGATGCCTTTTTGCGAGGGGTGGTTTCACCCCTTAAAACCGTTTTTGCGCCGATAAAAAGAAAATACGTATCGCTTACTTTTCGGTGCTTCATAACATATCGAGATTGCAACAAAATCGAAGGGTGTCACCTGAGGGATGTTTCTTGTTAGTACAGTACCTTTGAAGTAAAAGCTCGTTTGTTAAGGGCGAGGTAAAGTCTTTAAATTTTTTGAAAAATTTTAAATGAATTCATAATGTATCAAGAATATTGTGTTAAAATTTCAAGTCGATCGGAGTAAAATTGACGAAGTTATGGGTATTTGAGCGTCTATTGCTCCATGCCGGGTTTTATACCTGGGCGGCAGCTGCGCGGTACGCTATTGTATTTTTCGACCCCGAATAAATTTCTTGATAAACGGGCCTGTTCCGGTCCCGTTATGTATATTCGAGGCATGGTGTATATTAGTATACACATTAGTCGTATACGACTAGCGGCGCACGACAGTAAAGAAGAAAGAGTTTTGCGTAGACAAACGCAAAAAGATGCTCTCGATCATCTTGATGGAAGCCTTTTGCTCTACGGACCTGGCATCGACAACTTTGAGAGAGTATAAGAAAATTATCGAGTTTTATTTTGAATTTCTAAAAATTCAAAGATAATTGAAAAATCTGAAAAAATTCATACGTATTCAGAAAAATGAACGAATCACGAAAAAAAATTGGGTTGCGGGGAAATTTGTTGACTAATTTTTTTTTTTCATCATTTTGTTAATAACATTTTGGAATTATTATTATGCAAAATTAATCTTTTGAGTACCTTTAATATGCATGAATTTTCTCAGATTTTTATGCAATCGAGAAGTGTTCTCAAACTTATGTGCAATGAGCGCTAAGCGACCAAACTCTTCTACGTTTTTCAAACCGTTTTTCTGAGACTTGTCATATTTGAAGTCCGTGTGCACGATAACTCAAAATCTACTGGACCAATCGCTTTGAAATTTTGCACAGTACTTCTTCACATAATTCACCAGGTATTGTCGAGAGCTTTTTTGTTTTTTTTAAATAATTACTAATTTTTCAACAACAAATTAGCCGATTTTTTTTAGCGAAAATCGGGTTTTTGGCTCCCAAGTGCTACGAAAAATCGAAAAAAAAAATCCTCCCGTCATTACCTCGAGAAACATCTCCTTTAACAAATGCATTTTGATTTTTTTGTTTCAGATGATTCTGTTGCGAGTTATGGTGCACACCGCAAGCCAACTTTTTTCGAGGCGCCTCCGGGGTTCAATTTTCACTCGCTCAATTTTGAATATCTTGCAATGCAAATTTAGGAAAATGTTGTTCAAATGTTACTTTATTATATATAAATTTTTCAATAAACGAACACTATTCGTTACGCCAAAAAAAATCTGAAAACATGCCTTTTTTCCGCCGAATTAACTTTACCCCGCCCTTGAAAAAGATTTTTCACGTTAATTTTTTTACCTGACTTGAGATTGGCCGGAACCGACGAGGATTTGGGCAAAGCACTCCGTTCGCAATGTCGCGAATTTTTCCAGCTCGATTTCTCGTTAAAGTCGCGGCTCGCCGCGCGTTTTTCCCAGTTCGAGGGTGAGTGCTGGCGCGGTCTCAGTCTCGACGACGAGTCCTCCCGCGAGTTCACCAGGATTCCGTTTCTCTCGGTTTCCCGTCCCTTTCGCCCTGTGCTATTGCCGCCGTTGCCGTTTTCCGTCAACGTCGGAATAGTCTCGCGCACGGTAAAGCTGCCCCTCGACAATTCACCGCGAGACGCGACGATCTTGTAATTGGCGAGGAAATTTTTCGTGCTCGGGACTTTCGACGACGTGGACGATATGAGAGAGAGTCCCCGTGGGGCTGCTCTCGTCACTCGATGATTATCGTTGTTGCCTTCCTGCCGAACCGCGTGTTCCTCGAGGATCCTACGAACTTTCTGCAATTTTTCCCACGAACGAAAAATAAATTGACGAAAAAAATAACACACGAAAAAGCAATAAACACAATCACTCGTAATGGAGGCCGAAAAACTTCGCGCGATTCGAAATCCTTGAAATTTGCCGATTTTTTATATCATTCGATTGATTTTGCACATTTTTCCTTTCATTGTGCGACTTTGCGGACGATTTGTTTTTTTTTTTTTTTTTTTTTCGTCGACACTCTTGTTCGTCCGAAAGTGCGGCACCGTTTTTCTCTTTCCGATAAAATGCTCGACACAGACCAGCAGATTTTCACTTAGGCTCACGAAAATAGTTGCGATGTCGATGTAGTTTGTAACGATGGAAATGTATATCCCCTTTGAACTTTGATAAATTGAGATACGGTCGCGCACACGCACCCGCGAAATTGAAAATCCGCCGGGAAGATAGCAGCGGTAGGACCAACGATCCTTCTCAGAGCGCGCGTGTTACATACGAGAAGAGAGGATCTTTTTACCGCGTCGCGTATCGCACGCAAGTGAAACGATCGCTATTTATAAGACGCGTTTAAACTTTTCCGTGCCCCGCCACGATCTTTTCTCTGTATACCTATGTAGAGAGGCACACAAAAGTCTGAGCGTATACAGTCCACGCATGCAATGTACACACACACACACACACACACACACACACACACACACACACACACACACGCACACGCACACGCACACGCACACGCACACGCACACGCACACGCACTCTCTCTCTCTATCTCTCTCTCTCTCTCTCTCTCTCTCTCTCTCTCTCTCTCTCTCTCTCTCTCTCTCTCTCTCTCTCTCTCTCTCTCTCTCTCTCTCTCTCTCTCTCTCTCTCTCTCTCTCTCTCTCTCTCTCTCTCTCTCTCTCTCTCTCTCTCTCTCTCTCTCTCTCTCTCTCTCTCTCTCTCTCTCTCTCTCTCTCTCTAACACACTATCGCTATCGTTCTTTGCCAGCTTCTTTTCGTCGCAAGCTCCACGTGTTTTGACACTACATAGGTGGTCCATCGTAAATGTCTAATTCGTTTACGGCTATTCATCTTAGTTCTTGCGTGAAAGATTGTTCAAAAAAACAAGTGCATTTCCATGTGAAGTCGACTCTGTAGTATGGCTTGTGTACAACAATGCACAATGATCATCAAGTTATATGTTCACCAGGTGTAGAAGTATAATACCGAAATTTCCCTATAGATGGCGCTAGCCATCAGTTTAGGGACCGTAAGACCGCTTCTGAGGCGCCATCATCTCCCTCTAACAGCTGACGAATATTTTCAACACCCAACAACCCAAGTTCCCTACACCGGTATATTTTTCTATAACCTTAAACATGTCGAGTTTTGTGCCTACGAACTACGATTTGCGGACAGCATTGGTTTTCTGTTACCATTGGAAGAAAAGTGCTGCGGAATTGGATCGATTGCTTGTCGAAGCTCACGGGGAACATGCTCTTGGTAAAACACAGTGTTTCGAGTGGTTCGAAAAATTCAAAAGTGGCGATTTTTACGTGAGAAACGAAGAGCGTGGGAAACCACCGAAAAAGTTCGCAGACAACGAATTGCAAGTCTCGTTGGATGAAGACGATACTCAAAGTGAACAAGAACTCGCGGATCAATTGAATGTGACGCAGAAAGCCGTCACCATTCATTTTTTTTTATCATTTTCAAACAAGGGACGTGTAATTTTTACAAAAAAAAATCCGATTTCATACTTCTACACCTGGTAGATGAGGGATTCTCCGTCTATTCAGCCACTTTTTTTGACCGTCTCAGATCTGCTCCATAATTGGTTATATCGAAGTACTACTAAAAGGCATTCTATGTGAATTTATTCAGATTTTTTAATTCAACATTTTAGAATATGCCGTTTTTTTCCAAATGAATGTATCTCGGAATCTAGAAGCAACTGAAAAAAAATGTCTGTACATAAAAGTTGTAGTTTTGTGCTGGCTTTCGAGCGGACGACTTGAAATAATTTTTACGTTCCGGTAACGCTGATTTTTTTACCAAAAGAGAGGGAAATTATTTTTTTATTAAAAAACGGCCATTTTTTTTGGGTGCAAAAATTACAGAGCCTTCCAGTATGTCTGACGATATCGCAAAAAAATCGCCAGGGTGGCACGGATCGAGGTTCTAGAGTTAAAAAAAATGAAGGCACACAAATTAATTTTTTTATACCGGATCCTCGCTCCGTGCCACCAGAATTATATAATTATATATATATATATATATATATATATATATATATATATATATATATATCGTTGTTTAAATTGAAATGGAAGCACGTTTTCGTTCTAAGAAAGAAGAAAGTCAACACTTTGAGTACACACGCGTGACTACGTAAAGCTTAATTTATCGCGCACTCCCGTGACTCTATACGTGACGTCTTACGATCGACTCACGATATATGCGTGCATGTATGCATATGTATTTGTGTCTGCTTGTATACGAGAGGTTCGGGACTCACTTGGTGAGTTGTCGGCTGCTGTGCCGAAGTGACAGAAGGAACAGTCATGCCGCTGCTTTTGCCGCCATCACTGACAATGCCAGCTGCATCTGCGGCGTTCGCGATCGCTTCGGGGGCGGCGGCGGCGGCGGCGGCGCCCGAGGCCGTGGCGGTGGTGCTGTTCGCGCCGCTCGTCCCGACACCGTCGAGCTGCCACCTTTTTTCCGTCTTCGCGTTATTCCTCGACAGCGGAACTGTGCCGGAAACGGGCTCCATCAGGGGCTACGTCAAAAAATGGTAAACAGGAGAAAACGGAGTAAAAATACACACCCACGCAGATGCCGATCTATTTTGTTGATACAGAGGCGATTGTTTGTCAGGGTTTTTCACGCTGATTCTTATAAGTTTCGAGTAAGTAAAGTGGTCATTACTGCCATGTTTTTTTATTCTCTTTTTTCTGCGACGTTAAGGGCTAACAGCACTGTAGAATTTTCAAAAAATGGTTTTCTTTTAAATTGGCTTGGATGCTTTGAACCATCTAGATTAAGGGGGAAAAAAGTTTGGTACCTGTAAAACAAAAGTCCGCAGACCCGTGTGGGTCTGCGGTGGCCGTGGCTGACCCGTGTGCGAGGCGTCGAGCGTTTTTCTCGGGACACAATTTTTCAAAACGGCACGCAGCATAACTCCAACAATTTTCATTCTTTACACTCCGAATTTTGAGCACATCTTTGAAATGACATTCCGAAGTGAAACCCGACTAGAAATTTTGCTACGGGCCGGAACAAGCATGGATCCGGCATGCCGTATCCCGTAACGCGGCACTGATCAAGCTGCCGGATCAGGGCTGTAACAGGCGTGAAATGCTTTTTCGCATTCGGCCCGGATCCGGATAACGGACACGGCCCTGATCAGTAGGCATTTTCAGGCCCTGATCCGGCTGCCGTATTAATGCCTGAAATGATAAAAAACAATTGATGAATTTAAGGTGTTAGGCCACAGTAACGGGTATAAAATCATGTGCGAATCCGGCACGGATTCGGCGTGCCGTACCATGGCGCCACCTGGCGCCATCTGTCGGCCACGCAGGCCATGTTAAGGGACGCCGGATCCGTACCGGATCTCGCCCGGATCGGGCATGTCCTACTACGGCATTCCGGATTGCAGCCTGATAGGGGCCTGGTCAGTCTTCAAGCAGCCGGATCAAAATTTCTAGTCGGGAACACGCAGGGGATTTGCCATGAGATAATTATAGCATTAGTTATTAACAAATGATTGTCCTTTTTTCTGTCGAAAATTGAGTTTTTACTTCAAATGCTTGCCGATTACACAAAAATTCATATTTTCAAAATTCCCTACGTATTTCACTAGCTGTACTCATGTAAATTAATTGAATTTTAAATTTTTTTTTCCAAATTCAAACTTGCGTCACACTGCGTGCCCCAGAACGTCTCAAATCCAACATGCCTCGCGAGAATGTCTCCAGCGTCACCGTATTGTATAATTTTATAATATACATTTTTTTTATCCACTTGAAGATATAACTAATAGCATCCTTGAATATTATTGTCCTCTTATTTGTCCTTCCACCAACAACAAAATCGCGATCAATCACTTAATTCTCGATGTTTACAGTGGTGCAAGCCCTTAAGGGAGCTTCCTGTGCAAAATTGTTCGAAAATCGTTTTTTTTTTGCGTTGTCCAAAAGATATGAACTTTCCTAAATACGCTGTTAAATTTCGGTCGCGAAATTCGAATTTCTCCGGTCGCTGGAGCCTTTCTTGGCAAAAGGGATTCGGCCAGTGTGAGATCTGGCGCGACCGCTGCGCCTTTTTTCTCGCAACGTCGGTTTTCGAAACGGTGGAAGATTTTTAACGAAGAGTTTTCAAGCTATCCGTCTCAAATTTTGCCACATCATTCTTCACGCCGTTACTTAATGTCGTACGGAAGAGTTATTTTTTATTTGGAAGTTTCACATTTTTTGAACGGAAAACTGTCGAAAAAGCCTCAATTTGATACTCAATATTAAAATGGGGCCAGCATTTTGTTAATTTTCATCGGACAAAAATCCTCCATACGCCTCTACAAGTTTTGTACTGACTAGTCTAGAATTTTGAAAAAATCGATTTTTTCGTGCATATTTTCAATGTTTAGTCTTTCAAGAATATACCCTCCAAAAGAAATTTGAAAATTCCAAATATATATGGAATTACAGCAGTGGTTAGTGGGGTGGAAACTAAACCGGCGAAATGTAAGTATATGTACCATTATATGACTTAGACTGCCTGAAATTTTACTCGAATCTTTCAACGTGTTTTTCTCGAAACTACTTTTTTCGATACGATTGACATGATATCTCAAGTTCTAACGAACCGATTTACTTGAAATTTTTTATGAACCTTCTCTATACACCCCTTTATCGCCCCTACCAGATGTATCGCGAAATTTTCTTAATAACCAACAAAAAAAAAAAATTGCGAGAAAAAACGGCGAAAAATGACCTTTTTTTTAAACAGTCGCCATTTTGCCATTTTTTTGGGAGGGTTGGAATTGTGTCAACCAGGAGAAGCCGTTTTTTCCACCCCCACTTTACCAGTCTGTAACTATCGCAATGATGGATTTTTTTTTCAATTTTTTTATATAATGTTAAAGGATGAATAAATATGGGGTAAAGAAATAGATACTAAAAATATTTTTTGTTTTTTTACCGCATCTCAAAAAACCCACAAATTTTGGCCCTCTAGACCAGAAGACGGCCTCAAATAAACCCTCTCAAAAGAAATCCTATTCCTTTTTTCATACTCCCAAAATAATTTCTCAAAGTTAGGCCTTATTTTCTGCCGCTAGAGTGGTGCTATCTCTTAAACATTTATTTTCCGTTCTTCACGAGTGCTTTGATTTGACATTTAAAAAAACTTATTCGCGTATTTTAACGATCGAAAAAAAAATCGTGATTTTTCGAACCGTCACACTGTGATGATCCCTCAATTGTTTGGTACAGTATTATTTAGAAACTAGCCAATTTATTTCGGCTGACATATATATATATATATATATATATATATATATATATATATATATATATATATATATATATAGTTAAATAGATAGATACAGAGAGAGAGAGAGAGAGAGAGAGGGAGGTAGAGGGAGCAAGAGACTACACATTACAAATTAAACTCCGCGTAGTACCCAACTATCGACGTATAGTTCGTGAACATTTTTCGATGCCAGTTGCGGCCTCTATTACCCTATAACTATATTTTCAGTATATACTCCTTTTCGAAGAGTAAAATAGAGAATAAGAGATCGAGCGAGAGTACGAGAAAAAAATGAAGGCTGAATCTCAAGCGGGCCAAATTGGCATCGTTCCCTCCTCATCACGAGTACGCACGTTCGCCTCGTCATATTATCGAGCACACGCCTCCGAACGTACGTGCGGTACGTACGATACTCACGTATACGTCGCAACGACGATTTATACGTCACGTCGATGGGTTACTATACGTACTCCCGAAATCACGGTAGAGACTGCGATCGGATAAAGTTTCGAAAAATCCATACTTCTGATTAATTCGGAATTTCGCATGCCTATGTATTTTGACTCGCTGATCACGAATATCATATTAAAAATACCCGCAAATTTGATTTTCGCGGTCAACACGCAAGATAACTGATTTTTTAACACTTTTCCTGTTTTTATTTTAATAAATATTCATTTTAAAGAAAAAATGTTTCCTGCAAAAGTCGTAGCCTATCAAAATATTGATCTTTTATGTTCTATACAATTTTTGTCTAAAACCATTCCATTTCGAGAAAAATGGGATAATGGTCCAATAAGTGAAAATTGCTTAGCTTCATTAGGTTCGATATTATCTACTTATCTATAGTAACGGATCGGTAACAGCAACAATATAGATAATGTTCAGTAGCTCACACAAACCCAAAGAAAAAAACCAAATTCAAACTGAACCAAAGCCAACAAAAAAATCTAAACGAAAAAGCCCAATTAACCCAAAGTAAAAAAAAACGAAATTAAATTAAAAGCCCAAGCAAGCCCGACAAAAAAACCAAACCCAAACAAAAAAGAACAAATAGTGTATAATACCAAAAAGAAACTAAAATAAACGAAAAAAAAACGAAAAATAAAGAAACAAAAAAAACATGCACTTTAAGATTGACTGAATCACAAAAAATGTAAAAATATAATACAAAAACAAACTAAAAAAAGCAAAAAAACAAATAAAACATGCACTTTAAAGATTAAACTCCAACCTTCTCGCGGTAAAGTGCGTAACTAGATAATATCGAAACTAATGGAGCTAAGCAATTTTCACTTATCGGACCATTATCCCATTTTCCTCGAAACGGTATGGTTTTAGACAAAAACTGTATAGAACATGAAAGATCAATATTTTCATAGGCTATAACTTTTGTGAGAAATTTTTTTCTCTAAAATGAATATTTACCAAAATAAAACACAAAAACTGTTAAAAAATCAATTTTCGTGAGTGTTGACCTAGAGAATCAAATTGGCTGGTATTTTCACTATGATATTCGTAATCAGCGAGTCAAAATACATAGGTACATGAAAGTCCAAATTAATCAGAGGTATGGGCTTTTCGGAACTACACCCCTGCGATCTTTCGATTTTTACGTTTCCACGTGTCAGCTAGGCAATCATTGCGTCAACGTGGACGGGCGAAAGAATTTCTCGCCCGGGATTGAACGCACGGGAGATTTGCGCACGTAACGGTGTTTATTTAACGCGCGTACATCGGTGAATCTGTGCTTCGAGGCGATTGGTGGGGTGGGGGGGGGGGGGCAGGAGGCTAAAAAAAAGATAAATACATGCATCGCGGATATAAGCGGTTGTCGATCTATTTCGGTGCGCGGGCGAGTATAACGACGCGCTTCATAAGAGGGCTCGAAGTTGCGGTGGGACGCGAGGATCGTGCCGCGGTCTGCGCGCGTCAACGTCGTGCTCCCTGGACAGGTTCCAATATATTTTACTCCGGCGCAACACACGCGCTCTCGTTCCATCGCAACTCGGGCACATCGGTCCCCACACCCTTCCAAGTCTCAACCCACCCCCCACCTACCTCCCACCCTCCCGCTCAACCTTCCTTTTCGGACTTTGTTCCAATTTCGTCAAATCTCGCTCTCGCGCCTCGTGTGACATAATATCGAGGCTCTCTGGCGAACGAATGACCGCGGACGTTTACCTCGGCCAAACGTTCTTCCGTTTCTACCCTACGGCCTGGCACACGCTCTGACGATCGTTGTGTCGATGATTCTTGAGAGGGAAAAATATAAAAGGGAGGATTGAGCGATGATCGGGATGACGGGTGATGTGGGGAACGTTTTTTTTTATTCAGGGCTAATACCACTGTAGCATTTTCAAAAAATTGATTTCTTTTAAATTGGCTGGAGAGATACTTTGAACCATCTAGATTAAGGATGTTAAGTCCCTACGAAAAATGTTAATGTCAATTGTTCAATAAATAGCTTCTTAATCGTCATGACATTTTTACACGACCTCTTGAATACTTCATGTAAAAACATACAAAATTTTCAGAATTCTATCATCATTACTTCAACCTCCTTAAGAGTTGAAATAAAAAGTGATAAGAAAATTCTGAAAATTTAGTATGTTTTTGTATGAAGTATTTAAGAGGCCGTGTTAAAATTTCACGACGATTAGGAAGCTCGTTATTAAAAAATTAACATTTTGTTAAGAACAATTTTTAAAAGAAATAAAAAAAATTTATGAATAAACTTCGCTTTGTTTCCGTTGCTTTCAGTATATTGTAGATATTATAAAATTGAGAGGTCAAAAAAAAACTTATTGGAAAGTTATATCAGTTTCCATAAAACAACATTTAATTTGTGAATGTTAATTGTTCAATAACGAGCTTCCTAATTGTCGTGAAATTTTTACACGACCTCGGAAATACTTCATACAAAAACATACTAAATTTTCAGAATTTTATCATCATTTGCGATTTGGGACTCAACATCCTTAAGAAGGTACGATCACTTCCACGGGGTCAAAAAGGGGTCTACATTTATTTTACCCACAACTACTCTGATTGACGTATACTTATATTGATTATTCGTATTATAGATTATAGTGTGCCAAATGTTGTGGTAAATGATGAATTTATTGCACGTGAACAAATAAAAACTGTAAAATTAGATGGTCAACGACTCGGTAGTAATCATCGTAATAATAATATTAACATATCCACCATAAAAACGGATTAAAAAGACAAAAAAAATCGGAATTAACACGATAGGCAGAATATGATTATACATATTATTGATACGTGATAAAACTCCATAAATTGTTGTTTGCATATTTTGTGGAGGCTTCTATTAATTTCAAAACAAAGCTAGGTTATGTTCGCCAAACGCATCAGCTGTTACTTGCGACGATGCTAAGTCTGTGGGTGCTATTTCGACGTTCTGACCATTTTCAACCAGAAATTGAAACTTTCTTGTAATGTAGTGCTTTAACTACACGGTGAAGATAGATTTTCTTATTTTTTACAATATTTATTATATCTAATCTATCGAATTTCAGTTTTCTTCCGTTTTTACTTGGATACATGAGCAGAAAAACCACGATCACCGCACATCCGGTTGACCGTCTCCATAAGACGACGTGCTTCGGTAACTCAAAGTGCTCGACCTTTCTAACTTTTCTAATCTTTTCGATATTTTCTACCAGCTTGATATTCATACTAAATAGATGTGTAATTAATTTTATAAGTGAATCACTTTTTCATACGAAAAAAATTGTTAAATTCGCACATGATTTTATACCTGTTACTGCATCCTAACCCCTTAGCTTTAAAAAATCAACCCCCAAGTCTTAATATGAGTTTTCAGTCTAACGAGGTTGTGTTATCCCTGAATGGATATTGATTTTCCGCAGTGTCCGCGATCGATCGATAATCCTTCCATTGGCGCGAGTAGCTCTCGGTGACTCGAAAATGATCGTGTCTAACAAGGAACATCACTTTGGTGTCCTATTCCGATTTTTGTTGAAACTTTTTTATGTGCCAGAGTATCAAAAACTAAGAGACACGTATTATTTATCGGCGAAAAGACGGTTTTAACGGGTAAAACGCACCCTCGAAAATAGGGGTGTTTTTCGTTTTTCGTCGATAGCGTTATTGTTCTCGTCTCCAATGTATAGAACACGAAAAAAATAAACATTGTTGCAATATGAATTTTTTTTACATCTCGTACCGTTAAAACGTTATCAACGAAAAACGAAAAACGGCGCCATTTTTGATAGTGTGTTTGACCCCTTAAAATCGTTTCCCGCCGAAAAAAAAAAATACGCGTTTCTTAGTTTTTGATACTCTTCCTCATAAAGAAGTTTCAACGAAATCGGAGGTGTACACCAAAGTAATGTTCCTTGTGAGGGTGAAAAGGCTGCGAGAAGGAAAGCAGAAAAGTAAAAAAAAACGCACAACTCGATCGATCGATCTACGTGCGGCGGTTTGCGCCGCGCGGAAGGTTTCCCGTTCGAATCACTGAGTCGTCTAAGCACGAAGGCTAACCCGATTTTCTCTTTGGAGCTTGGGCTTTCCTTCACCCGTCCGGAAGCTTCGGCTGATTAGCTTTCGCTAGCTTGCGTGCTTTCTGACGTTGATTGAGCCCGTGTATGCCCGGCCGTGTGTATATGAGAGAGGCTGTCGGGCCGAGACGCGAGAGGGTCATTTTCGGTGACGTTTACTTACAAGCTACATCACTTGGGTGTCCGCCTTCGATTTTGTTGAAACTCACGTATATAGTACAGCATCAAAAGTATTAGATACGTATTTTTTTATCGGTGGGAAAACAGTTTTTAGGGGCGAAATCAACCCCTTGGAGTGAAGCATGTTAACGAGCGTAGAAATGTTGATAGGGCCCGATCCAGGGCCCGTTCAGGTTGCCTGATGAGGCTTTTATCAGGTTGCCTGATGAGGCCGCTTATCAGGTTGCCTGATGAGTCCCTTATCAGGATGCCTGATGAGGCCCTTATCGGGCTGCCTGATGAGGCCCTTATCAAGCTGCCTGATGAGGCTCTTATGAGGTTGCCTGATGAGGCCCTTATTTGGTGTCGAGGTCAGGGCGTTGTCGGGTTTCTTGCACTGCAAAAAAAATTTAATTCAAATAGAATGTTTTTAAATCAAACAGGTTTTTCCCTTGTCTCACGACCTACTACGATCTTATTTGTTTCAGCTATTCTTTTTGAATATTTACTATATTTGAATTGAATAAAGATTCGATTCGAATGAATCTTTATTTGCTTACAATATCCAAGTATCTGCTATATGCATATGCATATTGCATAATTACGCTATATAAGATATATATCTATATGCATAAAATATTCCAAAAATCTACAATAAAATGAAACACTTAATTTAGAGTTCTACTACAATGATTTTATATCATATTTCGTCATACCCTGGTCTTCGTTTCAGAAGATCAGAGTACGATGCATTTGTCAAAGAAAATATTTATTTTATATATTCTGAATTAAATAATATTCTTAATATAAATATAAATATGAATATAAATATCTTCTGAATTTTTTTAAGAAAATAGTTCGCCTATATGGAATCAAACTTTAAGGGCTGATTTTGCAGTTTCACGCGCAAACAGTCCACCGATGTCAGTGAAAGGGAAACGAAAATTCTTCTAATGCAAAACGATGAGAAATCCACGATAGATACCTTGAAAAAATAATACGAACCACCCCTATATGAAGTAATAATATGAACCGCCCCTTTATTTTTCTTTCTCTCACCCACATTTTAAAGGGGTGCATTCAATTTAACGCAACGGGTAACACTTTGAAGACGGGACTAAATTAAAGTTCACATGTTTTTGCATTGTTGCCGGATAACGAACTTAAGTGGGTAAAGCGCATTCCATACATTTTCGTCGATTTATAATGCCAAGTTGAGGGATTTGGGGGAAATAAATGGTGAGTTCGTATTCAGGGGATAAAAATACATCGGTGTGAACTGATAAAAAAAAAGTTTTAAAACCATTTTTTCTAGCATAAGGCCCAAAAAAGTTTTTTTTTCAAATTGAATCGCCTGCCATTTATTTTCCCTCTGGATTTAAAATTCCGCGCTCCGCTTATTCTCTTCATAATAGTCTTTTCTTTGAAACATCGTTTTATTCATGGAGTTCCGACAGTTTTTTTTATTTTTGGCAGAATTTCAGAGACGAAGTATAGATTTTTGCGAATTTTTCATACATATCATTTTCCTCCTATTGGGCCATTTTTTAAGTGGACTTTCCGGGAAAACTCATTAAGATATCGGAATAAACACAACGGCATTCTCTAAGACTGCCAAAATCCTTTTCCAATGCTCCCCACAAATGTTTGCAACATAAGCTGGACCACTGGTATGGCTGTTGGATATTTCGCGGTTTTGGTGATTCCAGAGAAGTGGCCAAAAGGGCCGAAAAAAATTTGAGCTGCTGTAAGGGTCAATATAATGGAGCATGTTCCGCCGATTACGAATATCACCGAGTTTTCGTCGAAAGCTTAAAATTACGCGGGCTAACGTGAAAAGTTTTTTTCCAATAATTCGACTCTTTTTTGAAAAAAAAATATAATCGCTCCGGGGAGAATAAATGGCGAATTAGCATTTAGGGGGTAAAAATACATCCATATGTACCTGCAAAAAAAATTTTTGAAATTCAAATTTTTTTTCGCATTTTGGCCGAAAGCTCCATTTAATCGTCAATCATTTGTTTTCTGTTTCGATTTGAAATTCTGCTCTGCACGGATTCTCCTCGTTATCATTTGTTCTTTAAAATGCCGTTTGATTAATGGCGATGCAATTGTTTTTCGATTTTTGGCATAATTTCAAAGTCATTTTAATTCAGCGATTTTTGTCAACTTTTCCATACATTTTTTCTACACATCCCTTTGCCTCTTTTCCGGCCATTTTTCAAGTGCACTTTCCGGGAAAACTAATTGAGACATCGGGAAATCAAGCGGCATTCTCTAAGTCTACGAAAATCCTCTTCAAAAACCTCCCTCTGAGCTTATGTCACTCGAATAAGACCGACGGTACGTTTTTATTGTTTGAAATTTTGGAATTTGGACAATTTTGGAAAGGGGTCCAAATAAGTAAAAAAAAAAAAAAAAATCTCGTCTTCCAAACGATTCAAAACGTCTATTCACCGGGAAATTTTCCGCCAACTACAAATATCACCGAGTTTTGGTCGAAAGCTCAAAATTACGCCGGCTAAACGCAAAAAACCTATTTTTCCACACTTTTGACGATCTTCTCTAAAAATTAAGGGCTTCAGCGGGAATGAATGCCGAATTCGGAGGGTGCACATACATCAATATGGATACAGAAAGAAAAATGTAAATTTCTTTCTCCCGTTGGCAAAAAAAAACGTTTCTACGTTCAATCGCCGTTTACTTTTGCCTTCGATTTTAAACGCCGCTCTGCGGGCATTTTGTTCGCAATCATTAGCCCCAAAAGCTGCCTCCGAATTCATCGGGCTCCGATGATTTTTCGATTTTTAGCAGAATTTAGAAGTCGGAGCATAAATGTTCGAAATTTTTTTCCATACGTGCTCCTTAATGTTAAATTCAACAGTATTACCCGAAGAAACTATTATTTTTTCACCTGTATACGAAAGTGGCTGGCAAATTTGTAATAGCGAGAAAAAGAAAGAAAAAAAGTCGATTATTACATGCTTCGTAGTGTATACAAAAGCGTCGAGTGTCCCGATGGAAGAGCCCGAGTTAAGAGGGTCGATGAGGTGACACAAGGCTTGCTTGTGACCAGGGACACGCGAGCTTGCTTCGTCTCGTTGTGCTCGAGAAAGTCAAGAAGATGACAAGAACGAGGAGGAAAGGGGTCGGAGGGGTTGGATCCGTGAAAAAGGAGACGTGCATAACTGTATACTCCCGTCCTAGGTAAAGAGTGTAAGGGTGGAAGAACCCCCAAGGTCGGCACCCCCAAACATGCCTCGAGACCCTTGGCGTGACGAGCTTCGCTCGCTAAAATAACACTTCAAATACACCTGCATGTTTGCAGAAAGATCGTTTTTTTTCTTCGTTTCTTTCCATCCTTCTCTCACGCTCGCGAGAACCAGTAAACTCGGCTGTTATCGTTGCACACGATTTATCGACGAACAAGCCCTGTTTTTTATCGTTCTCACGCGGACTGTACGAAACGCTTCGTCTTTTGCGACGTTCGGGGTGAACCGTCCTCGTGCACGGTGCATCCACATTCGTCCGAATGGCACGCATTCCTGCAGTCCAAGATCTGGAGTAAGCAGTTATGCCTAGTTGTAAAGGTCGAAAAATGATTAGGGGTACAAGTAAGTTTAAGGGCGGGGTAAAGTATTAAAATTTTTTTTTTCATTCAAAATTTTTTTTTTAAATGAATGCATAATATATCAAGAATATTGTGTTAAAATTTCAAGTCGATCGGAGTAATATTGACGAAGTTATGAGTGTTTGAGCGTCTATTGCTCCATGCCGGGTTTTATACCTGGGCGGCAGCTGCGCGGCGCGCTATTCTATTTTTCGACCCCGAATAAATTTCTTGATAAACGGGCCTGTTCCGGTCCCGTTATGTATATGTTATGTATAGTAAAGAAGTCCCGTTATGTATAGTAAAGAAGAAAGAGTTTTGCGTAGACAAACGCAAAAAGATGCTCTCGATCATCTTGATGGAAGCTTTTTGCTCTACGGACCTGGTATCGACGACTTTGAGTGAGTATAAGAAAATTATCGAGTTTTATTTTGAATTTCTAAAAATTCAAAGATAATTGAAAAATCTGAAAAAATTCATACGTACTCAGAAAAATGAACGAATCACGAAAAAAAATTGGGTTGCGGGGAAATTTGTTGACTAATTTTTTTTTTCATCATTTTGTTAATAACATTTTGGAATTATTATTATGCAAAATTAATCTTTTGAGTACCTTTAATATGCATGAATTTTCTCAGATTTTTATGCAATCGAGAAGTGTTCTCAAACTCTCGTATGTGCAATGAGCGCTAAGCGACCAAACTCTTCTGCGTTTTTCAATCCGTTTTTCTGAGATTTGTCATATTTGAAGTCCGTGTGCACGTTAACTCAAAATCTACTGGACCAATCGCTTTGAAATTTTGCACAGTACTTCTTCACATAATTCGCCAGGTATTGTCGAGAGCTTTTTTGTTTTTTTTAAATAATTACTAACTTTTCAACAACAAATTAGCCGATTTTTTTTAGCGAAAATCGGGTTTTTGGCTCCCAAGTGCTACGAAAAATCGAAAAAAAAAAAATCCTCCCGTCATTACCTCGAGAAACATCTCCTTTAACAAATGCATTTTGATTTTTTTGTTTCAGATGATTCTGTTGCGAGTTGTAGTGCACACCGCAAACCAACTTTTTTTCGAGGCGCTTCCGGGGTTTAATTTTTACTCGCTCAATTTTGAATATTTTGCAATGCAAATTTAGGAGAATGTTGTTCAAATGTTACTTTTTTATATGTAAATTTTTCAATAAACGAACACCATTCGTTACGCCAAAAAAAATTTTAAAAACATGCCTTTTTCTCGCCGAATTAACTTTACCCCGCCCTTAAGAGGAGGTATCTGAGTAAACGGCGAGACAAACAGGTAAACTTCGGGAATTTTTATCTCAAAAACTAATGTTTCCATTGGATCCCGGTTTTTTTTATTGGAAAATA
The DNA here is from genome assembly GCA_951751655.1 of Ophion costatus. Lineage (NCBI taxonomy): Eukaryota > Metazoa > Arthropoda > Insecta > Hymenoptera > Ichneumonidae > Ophion > Ophion costatus. The sequence goes on from OX632367.1 coordinate 9,697,183, forward strand.
TGTAAATTGAGGTATATTTAGGAATTTAAAAAAATATATTCGTTGACTGGAAGCGCCGTTGTTGTGGTCAGCGTCAGACGTGTTGTTCGTTGACATGGCTTGTGGTGCCAAGGATTCCGGGCAGTCGGTTGATCTGAAACATGAAAACGCAACGGATTCTTGAAATATAATATACAAGGAAGTTCGCCTCGGAGGGGTTTTCCATTTGATTGAACCATTGCTTTTTTATGCAACCAAAATCGTCGGAAATTGCGAACGAAAAAAGAACGTTAAATTAAAACGGTCGCAATTCCGTCAAAAATGAAAATTTCAAAAAAATCCTACGAAGCGAACTCCTTTGTATATTATATTTCAAGAATCCGTTTAGTTTTCATGTTTCGGATCAACCGACTGCCCGGAATCCTTGGCACCACAAGCCATGTCAACGAACAACACGTCTGACGCTGACCACAACAACGGTGCTTCCAGTCAACGAATTTATTTGCAAAAAATTCCTAAACATACCTCAATATACATATTTTCAAATAAAAAACCGCGATTCAATCGAAGCATTAGTTTTTGAGATAAAAATTCCCGAAGTTTACCCGTTTTTCTCGCCGTTTACTCGGGTACCTACCCTTAAAGGATTTTTCGTGAAAATTGGAACTTTATTGAGGAAAAATGGTAACAATGCTTGTTTAGTCGCTCCCAACAATTCTGCAAGTTCTTCTTGCGTTTGACACGAGTCTTCGTTCAATAATGCCTCCAATTCTGCATCTTCAAACGTCTGTGGTCTTCCTTCGCGTTCATTATCCTCCGTGTCAGAATCACCACTTTTGAACCGTCTAAACCAGTACTCACAAGCCGAGATCGATAGAGCATGGTCCCCATAAGCCACACAGAAATCGATGACCTTCAGCTGCTTTTTTTCAAATGGAAGCAGAACAGTAAAGTTTACTGCAAATTGCGTTTCGTTGGCACGAAAGTCGACATGTTTGGAGTTAAAACAAACTATGATGTTTACACTTCGACACAATTATAAGTACTGGAAACTAAACCCTAATGATGAAGCTTTTAGAGATCTTCTCACTTCACAATTTACAGAAAATGAATTCTTTTTATAACCTTTTTCGAAAGTATACATATCCATAAGTAACGTACTAAATTTTTATGAAGATCGGAGGAGTCTAACTGTATTTTTGTGTGACCTTCACTTTACTACCTGAGCACGTTTATCTGCTCACGTTCAATCTTTAAACGCGTTTTTCTCGAAACCACGTTTCTCGACGGCTTGTTGATAAAATTCTTCGAAAGTCCTGAACCGATCCTTATGAAATTTTAACCACATATTCTTTACACGTATCGCTATACCACATATCAAGGATTTTTTTAAATTTCGATATTTACTATTTTTTTTTTCGAAAAACGGTGAAGAAACATGTTTTTTTTTGTTTTTTTTTAAAACGTCCGCGATTTTTTGTTGATTTTGCATACATCAAGGATCGTATGATATGCGCTATAGCCATTAACATACCGAACCTAAAACCGTTTGATGTTTTTGGTTCGGACGATCCATCCGCGAGATTTCATCAAAAGCGCAGACCTACAATTTTTTTAGGACATTTTTTTAACTACCATTTTTGTCTATAAATAGTGACTTAAATAAATAAATATTTTTTTAGATGTATTTCGAAAGTGTACTTATTAAGTGTAACAACTTTTATATCAATATCTATAATATAAACGTATCAAAAAAATCATAAAAATAGCCTTGTTTAGCGTCTAGGGTGAGAAGACCGCTTAGCATGAAGTTGGTTAGGTTATGGTCCGATGCGATTCAATAATAATAACGCGGCACGAAATAATTACACAGCGTTCTTCAGATGATACTTTTTCAAATACCTAATTTTTGCAGGCATATTTCATCACGAATTTCTTTAAAAAATCCCAAAAAGAGCTTTTTTCGACTGTCACAACTAGACATAACATTCGTCCGCGATGCTAATCAGCATTCCATCAGCTCGAAGAGCTCTTTTCTAGCCCTGCTATTCCGAATTCAACGAGGTCCAACTTTTTTCCAATACATAGACTCCGCCGGTTGAAATTGGAGTACTGCCATTTTCCTGGTATTTTGAAAGGAAAGCGGAAAAAGTGACATTCGGATCCACGAGATCGAAGTCGGCCGTTCGAAGCAATAAGATTGGACGGGATGGAGTTAGCATTACGTTTTTGGATTCAGGCTACAGGTAGACATACCCAACCTCCAGATTTGGATAGTTTCGCATCGATATCTCACTCACTTGTCGCGGAGCGTGGCACTACGAGCTGCGCGGTTTTCATTTACATTTCTCAAGGTCCAAGGTAGGTATGTGAGACAACGGGGTGTAACGAGCCCCTCCCACTTTGTACCTCCGTATATCTTCGGCGATGGATCGCCGTTCAAACTGCCTCGTATACGGTATGCTTATGATTAGGCTCTGTTTTATCCCTTCCTGCTCAGCTCGAATGTCAAAGTTCGTCCTACCGAATTGCCCTTGAATCTCGTCGCATGTTCAACTTCCGATTAGTTTCTCGCTTGTTCCGGAAACGGAGTATTTGAATCGCCAACGTATGCACTCAAACAACACACACACAAACACACACACACACACACACACATTATATGCGATATTTTTTACGGGCTTGTGCGTATGAGGCACCCCGAGGTGATCAGCTAATTTATTAACTCGCTTTAATCAATTACTCGTTCACACAGAAGAGACGATCCCACAGATGAGGGGCCTTCTCACTTTAGACACTAAAAACGGCTATTTTCATGAATTTTTTATAGGTTTATATTATAGATATTCATATAAAAATTGTTACACTTAATAAATACACTTTTGCAATACATATAAAAATGTTGACGGCTTGTCGATAAAATCGTCGCAACTACTGAACCAATCCTTATGAAATTTTAACGACATATTCTTTACAACTATGGCTATAGCGCATATCAAGGATTTTTTTAAATTTTGAAATTTATTTTTTTTTGTTGCCAAAAACGGTGAAAAAAACGTTTTTTTTTTTTTTTCGAAAAATGTTTGCCACTTTGTTTGGGTTTGTTTGATATGCGCTATAGCTATTAACATACTGAATCTAAAGCCGTTTGATTTTTTTTGTTTCGGATGATCTATCCCCGGGATTTCATCAACAGCGCAGACCTACACTTTTTTAGGACATTTTATTAACTACCATTTTCGTCTATAAATAGTGACTTAAATGAATAAAACGATTTCTTAAATGTATTTATTAAGTGTAACAAGTTTCATATCAATATCTATAAAATAAACCTATCAAAAAAATGCATGAAAATAGCCTTTGTTTGCGTCTACAGTGACAAGACCCAATTGCGAGTTTTCAATAACGTCACGGAAATAAATCGCCCTAGCAATTTTAAAGTGCTATGGCCAGACGACGTGTTATCATAAGAGCAGATATGGGTCTTTACCTGTTTTATCTTGAAACGTGGTCTCGCGAGTAGACTCGAATCTCCTATTCTTCGATTGAGTACCATGACACTTCCGGCCTCCTGAATGGTTCCTTTCTTTGGCGAGGCACTGAAACAAGCAGTCGGAAAATTATAGTCTTGGATTTGAGAAAATTCTTGAATCGAGTCTCGCATCAAGGGCTTTGTATTAGCGTGAATTTAAGAAAATATAATTTTTATGTCATTGCTTCATAGCACAGGAGCTTAAGTTTAAACGGCAACAAGGATTTTGTAGAAATTCCCTAAATTCACTGAATTATGGAGATTTTTGTAGAGGATCAGATCAACTGGTCCTGGGCATGAAGCTTACGCAGATCTGTTAAGGGACAAAATACCTTTAGGCGACGAAAAGATTGCTGATTTTCACGATTTTTTTTAAAAAGGTAAGGTTTCTCGACCATTTTTGAGATCTAGGGTACGTTTTATTACTACTTTTGGCTGTTACATGGTATTTTTTTAACTTCATTTTTAAAAAAGGCGAAGGTATGGCCCGGTCTTATGAACTCCATTTTCAAAATTGGCATGACGTATAGATAAAAAACTAATCGACCGATTATGATGGAATTTCGTATGAATCGTGCTAACCTTATTGGCTAAAACATGATCCAAAATATTTTTTAAAAAAGTATTTTTTTATTACAAAATGTAGCAATTGTTTTCAGAAAAGTGAATCTTTTTATTTCAGAGCGTACCGTTACATTGATTTTCAACATTTATCACATTTTCTTGGTTTCTCAACCCGTTTAAAGATTATTTTCAACGACTACTTAAAAAAATACCATGTAACAGCCAAAAGTAGTAATAAAGCATATGCTAAGTCTCAAAAATGATGAAGAAATCTTTCCTTAAAAAACAAAATCATGAAAATCAGTAATCTTTTCCCCGCCTAAAGGTATCTCCCCCCTTAATAGTAAATTTCGTCAAGAGTGCGACGGTTCGAGGCCACAATCACTACGGGGACGTCACTTCTTTTCCAAGCGCATAGTTTTATTCGTACAATGCAGTTACAAAGTCACTAGGGAAAGTACTTGTAACGCGAGATGGAGGGACCAAAGTTTGCAAGGCCCGTTTCGTGCTTGAAAGGAATAAAGCCGAATTCAACTTTTCGACCTTTCGATCATGCATCTCGCCAATTTTGTGCTTGTAACACCGACGAGTACGCTAGGTCAGAGTCTCCCCCTCTTCTCGCTCTCTCTATCTTTCTCTTCCTCCCTGGAGAATCAATCTCGCACAATAAACCGTATCAGTGGTATATACCCATTAATTATTCAGCATGCCAAAAGTTCATTGCAAACAGTGCACTACGTACCAGAAGCCAGAGTGCGAATGCGAATAATTATTTCATAAGCACGAAATTCCACTCCACTTTGACGAAATTCGAATTATCGTGGCGATTTCCGAATCGTTATATGTTTTAGATCTTCACGGTTGGCCCAAACGAAGACAAATAGTCAACGTAATTAATTACACAAAGATTTAGTGTATTTAGCATGAATGGTATGGTGTAGCATGGTGCCCAAATGTATAATCCCGCAAGTAGTAACTCCCTAGTTTATTTTCCAGCTCCCTGGGTGTTTTTTGGCTCCCTAGTTACTTTTGACTATTTACTAGTTATTTTTTTAGTCCCAGAGGCACGTTATAACGCTGTAGTAACTTTTTCGACCATCTAGTTACTTTTCAACACCCCTGTGGCTTTTTGCCCTCCCTAGTAACCTTTTTGATCTATCTAGGTACTTTTCAACATCCCTGTTATTTTTTAGAACGCCCTAGTTGCTTTCTAACTCCCCAGTTACTCTTAAAAACTCTCGAGTTATATTTTTCAACTCTCCGGTCACTTTTCGTAATTCCCCTAGTTACTTTCTACTATTTACGAGTTATTTTTTCCAGTCCCAGGAGCACGTTATGCCGCTGTAGTATTTTTCTTCACCATCTAGTTACTTTTCAACACCCCGGTGCTTTTTTGCCCTCCCTAGTAACTTTAAAAACCTATCTAGGTACTTTTCACCATCCCTGTCACTTTTTAGAATCCCCTAGTTACTTTTTAACTCCGTGGTTACTTTTAAAAACTCCCGAGTTATTTTCTTCGCCGTCTAGTTACTTTTCAACGCCCCTGTGCCTTTTTGCCCTCCCCAGTAACTTTTTAAACCTATATAGGTACTTTTCACCGTGCCTGTTACTTTTTAGAATGCCCTAGTTACTTTTTAACTCTCCGGTTACTTTTAAAAACTCCCGAGTTATTTTTTTCAACTCTCTGATCACTTTTCGTAACTCCCCTAGTTACTTTTTGCGGATCGGGGTACGAGTAGTTACTTTTCCTTGAACCGTTACTTTTAATTGAACCGAATATTAATCGCGCGTTTGATGAAATTTTTTTTTTGAAATTCACTTTCAATAAATCATTGTCACGTTCCTTAAATCGCGGACGCTATGTGTGCTGCAAGCAGCACGACTAATTCGCGAGAAGCTTTGATTGCTCACTGACGAAGAGTCAAGTTCGAATTGCAAGCCCCTCAGCTCTAGTGGAAAAGAGGAGCCGTGCTTTCTTCGGCCTGGAATTTTACCCGAGGAGGTTACGCAGGCGCGAATCCTGGCCAGGTGTGGGATCGTGATATACACGTTTGGGGCAGGTGTCGAATAATTGGGGAATTATACTTTTCCTCGGCGATTTTCTTACACGCCTTATTCTCGATTGGGAGCGAACTTTTTCCAAAGTCGATCTCGCGAAGGCCGCGATAAGAGAACGAACTTTTCGAGCTGCGAATTCCTAAGGAAAAAGCTATAAAAGCGCATTTTTCGAGCTCGACCGGTACATGACATTATTATAAAACTTTCGCATTGGTTCCGCAGCTCGCTGGAAACATGCGTAAATGGGGTATCGGTATTTTTCCTCGCCTATAGGTGTCTCTTAATTATATTCTGCAAATATCAATCATTATCAGTACATGGCTCGTACGCCTTTCGAAAAATCAAGAAAACACGATGGGCAAAATTTTAAAATATTAAAAAACGTTGTCGCTCATTTTTCTTTCGGAACTAATTATTTTTCAATGGCTGCCGATTATTTTACTGGGACGCACTCGCAAAAAAATATTTTCGTGAATTATTGATCATTTTCAAATGAACGGGTTAAAGAACGGAGCGCTCCGAGGAGGGCGACTCTCGATTGTGATGGACAGACGGACACGATGAAATTATAATTAGACTGTGAATGAGCATCGTCGTTCCATAATTGCTCATCGTGCATAAAGTCTGTCGTCTTTATTGGGATAGATACCGTAAAAAAAAAAAAGAAATCGCGCAGTCCTTGAAACGGTTTCGTATAAATTCGAACGCGATATCATAAGACAATTTTTCATCCGTCTTGGGAGGATAAATTAGGGGTAGAAATAAAGTGGGGTCGGAAAAATGATAAAGGAGCGAAGGATTGAGTGGAAAATTGACAATCGCGGAGGACGCATGTGCGTCGGTGTGCGTGCGTGTAAATATACAGGGTGACAATTATAAGGTCGCCATGTATTTTTTAAGTGTCTGGCGCGCTGGTTTCGCGACCGAGAAAAGTATAATATTTAATAGTTCTTCCAGTCCTTTTCATAAAAAATATATCGTATTTTCGTGATGAGTAGTTTTTGCCAAAAAATTGACCATTCTGAGAAAAAAATCATAATTTCAATTAGAGTTCAGCAGAATAAAGATGATTAAATTCTAAATACCAAACACCACAGAAATACTTTTTTTTACGAAATTAAATCCTATTTATCTACTTTAAAATGGGTCGTTGATAATTTTTTCCTCGATAAGGGGATGCGCAGATTAACTTTTTTGAGGGTGTTTCGCAATTTAATCATCTTCATTCTGTTGCACTCAAATGGAATTTTTATTTTTGCCCAGAAAGGGCTTTTTTTCGAAAAGGACTTAAAAAAAAATCGAAAATATAATTTTTCTCGGACACTAAATCTTCGTGCAAGCCCCTTAAAAAAACACACACACATATATATATATATATATATATATATATATATTGTAATCCCCCGAAAAAAGTCCAAAAGAACTATCCGCGAAAAAATGCGGTGCGCTACTGGGCGAAGATTCGAACCAGTTCGATTCGGAGACCGTTCGATTGCCGGTCGACTGCTCTGACCACTGAGCTACGCCAGCCCGCCTCGATTGCCGGTCGACTGCTCTGACCACTGAGCTACGCCAGCCCGCTTACCTCACCTTTCTTTGATATTCTCGATATTCGTAAAGCAATGTTACAATATATATTCAGGGTGTCCTATTATGAATATAATCCTGTAACTCTCGATAAGTCAAAACTCGATAAGTAAAAAATCATCTGCTTTTTGTTTTACTCATACCTTTTCTACAAATGGTGAATTTTTTCACCCGTTTTTTAAAAACTCTCTTGGTTATTTGTTTTATCTATAAATGTCTTTTTTTAACCTTAAATGTTAAGGAAGCTTTATGAAAAAATATATTATGCAGAATTTGTATACAAACCAATTGGAAATTGAACTTTAATAGCCTGCAGTGTAAAAAAATGTACTACGCATATCGTGTGCCGATAACTTTTTAATTTGCTTAGTTATCGTCGATTAATATAATTTATAGAAATGGCATGCGGAAAACAAAAAGGAAATGATTTTTTTTCAAAAAAATGACATAAAGCCCAAAATCTCGAAAACCATGGGACTTTCACTGAAACGAAATTCCAGCATATAGTGGGACATGATCTGACCTATCGAATTATCGATTCATAACAGGAGACCCTGTATATATTGTTTCACACGATGCAGCACGCGCAAACATATCGACAAAAGCTTTCTGCGGTGTAATTCGCAAGATGTGTTAGAAAAGCGGCCCAATCATATTCGCCGCGAATATATCGTATGTGGATCGCGTACAAGCCCTCGGCAATGAGTCGCGTGTGTCCCTTTGCTCGTCGTAGCAATTCTTCGGATTCACGAACTATTTTCGTACATGTCGTTTCGCGCTCGGTTTACGCCTTAAAGGTGGACGCGAGTATCGCGAGACTCGATGCGATTTGGGTTAATCACGGGACTCGGTGAGACGCGTGAGAATGACGACCGATAATACGGATCACCCTCGACCCTCCTCCGCGTACCAGGGAAAAGAGCCGCGACAAAACACGCGACCGCAAGACCGGAGACCCAAATTACGGAAATTGGCAATTTTTTGTTCCCTGTTTTCGCACGGAGTCAAATGTATTTGGGGATGTTTGAAATCGGTCATGTATGGTTTGAAGGACTCTGCAGACACCCTTCTACACAGCGTGGGATTTAAGGTATTTCTTTCGTGGAGGGCCCTATTTTGTGGGGGCGTAAGCAGGGTCCTTCTAACAAGGAACATCCCTCAGGTGACACCCTTCGATTTTGTAATGAAATTTGGATATGTTATAAAGCACCGAAAAGTAAACGATTCGTATTTTTTTATTGGCGAAAAACGGTTTCAAAGGGTGAAACCACCCCTCGCATCTCTACGGTGGTTCAACCCTCAATTTTTTTTTCCAATGTCATTATAGTGAATTTTTCATTGCTTCGGATTAGAAGAATTTTCGTTTTTGTTTCATTAAAATCGGTGGACTCCTTGTGTGTAAAACTTCTGTATTACCCCTAGAGATGCCTTTCTTCGAGGGGTGGTTTCACCCCTTAAAAGCGTTTTTCCGCCGATAAAAAATAATACGTATCGCTTACCTTTTCGGTGCTTTATAACATATCCAAATTTCAACAAAATCGAAGGGTGTCACCTGAGGGATGTTCTTTGTAAGTTATCAGGAAATTACATTGTCGCTTAACAAAAAATAAACTACAACAAATTATTATATCCAACGATATACTGTCATTAAAAATTACGCCCAAATTTCGTGAATTCAGACATTTTTTTTATCTCTTTGAAAAGTCGCAGCTACGTTTCTTGAAATTCTTAAAATCGTCTCTTAAAATTCTTCTGCTGGTCACGTTTTTCCAAGTATTATCATTAATATTTTCTTTAAACATTCGGAGACCCCCTGTTTTGATTGTCGTTGAGGAATCTTTAACATGCATAGATTAGTTCATGCGAGACAGCTGGAGTAATTTAGTGTATAAATTGGGTAAGCTCCCGAACCCCCTTAGTTTTGTCCAAAATTTCATCTCATTCATTCCTTTTCATTTTCCTTTTGATATTTTGAGACAACCCCTAAAGGGATTTTTGACGACGCGCAATAGTTTTTGAGTTTGGGCTTGTTTAGGTATGTTTGGGTATTTTTGTTTGGACAATACGTAAAGCGCGATAACATATATAGGTATGAACGGAGACGTTGCAGATATAGATATAGTAGGCGGGCCTTTAAAAAAACTTAAAAATTCCATATCTCCAAAACTATGGCGAGTCGCCAGAAATCCCTTTAGGGGTTGTCTTAAAATATTAAAAGGAAGGTTTGTGCACAATTTCAACACGATCGGGGGGGGGGGGGGTCGGAACCTTATCCTATAAATTAAAACTCACCTCCCAAAAGGGCGTATGAACTATGCTTACGATATGAGCCAATGACTTTATTCGATTCAATGAACGATTGAGAAACAATTTTTAGGGTAAAAAGTCACTCAAAAATTCGGCCGTAAATTACGAGATCGCAAGATTCAGTGGACGAATCGAAAAAGAACCCAAACAAAATCGATAGGAAAATATCACATTACATTGGTAAACTGTCATTAGATTATCGATTTGTAGCCGCGTTTTCGCCTAATGTCGAGACAAAGTTAAAAGTGGTCTGCTAAAAGTTCATCCTATTGTATAAAGAATCGCGGCGTGTCGTCAGTTCGTCAGTGGCGTCGAGGTTGGTGGCGTCGGATTTTTTTTTGTTACTTGGCCTCAAAACACTGCCGCGTCTGTTGATTAGGGGCAAAAGTAAGTTTCAAAGGATTTTTTTTTTTAATTGGGACTTTATTGTGCAAAAGAAGTAACAATGCTTCTTAAGTCTCTCCCAGCAATTCTGCAAGTACGTCTACTGAAAACCACTGTGGCCTCCCTTCACGTTCATTATCCTCCGTGTCAAAATCACCACTTTTGAACCGTCCAAACCAGTACTCACAAGTCGAGATCGATAGAGCATGGTCCCCATAAGCCTCACACAGCAATCGACGACCTTCAGCTGTTTTTTTCTCAAATGGAAGCGGAAAAGTAAAGGCTCCCGCAAATTGCGTTTCGTTAATACAAAAGTCGACATATTTGAAGTTGAAAAAACTATGTTGTTTACACTTCGATAGAATAAGACGTACTGAAAACTAAAGCATTATGATAACGCTTTAAGGATGTTGAGTCCCTATGAAACATGTTAATGTTAATTGTTCAATAAATAGCTTCTTAATCGTCATGAAATTTTTACACGACCTCCTGAATACTTCATGTAAAAACATACCAAATTTTCAGAATTCTATCATCATTACTTCAACCTCCTTAAGGGTTGAAATAAAAAATGATAAGGAAATTCTGAAAATTTGGTATGTTTTTGTATGAAGTATTTAAGAGGTCGTGTTAAAATTTCACGACGATTAGGAAGCTCGTTATTAAAAAATTAACATTTTGTTAAGTACAATTTTCAAAAGAAATGAAAAAAAATGTATCAATAAACTTCGTTTTGTTTCCGTTGCTTTCAGTATATTGTAGATATTATAAAATTGAGAGGTCAAAAAGAAAACTTATTGCTAAGTTACATCAGTTTCCATAAAACAACATTTAATTTGTGAATGTTAATTGTTCAATAACGAGCTTCCTAATTGTCGTGAAATTTTTGCACGACCTCTGAAATACTTCATACAAAAACATACCAAATTTTCAGAATTTTATCATCATTTGCGATTTGGGACTCAACATCCTTAACATGAAGGAGGTTGGATTATGGTTCGATGTTATTTAATGCTAGCAACGCCCTCTCTTGCAAATCCTTTGAAACTTACTCGTACTCCTAATATTAGATGGAAATGTGGCCAGTGTTCCATCTCCATAAAGTGCCGTACAAATTAAACAATTTTTAGTGTCGTACTTTTTTGTCGAAGGTTCGCTAATTTAGCTGGAAATTGTATCGCTATACTGGGATATATTTTTACTTCGTTGTGGACAAATATCAGTTAAATGTTGAATATTCAAGTTCGTGAACGGAATACCTTAAGGCGCGTGCAATAGGGACAGCTGTATGGGGAGGACTTCTTCGTGACGGAGAAGACATTTGGCAAAAATTACTTCGAGATTCTCGGCGAAATTTCACGTTGGAAAAATGGTGCGTTCGAAAAATTCGTTGTTGAACAAGCCTTGGAAGAATCGAAGTAGAAAAAAGCTGCGTCTTAATAGTGGCGCGTTTTACAAGATATGCGCCAGAAAAATTGCACATGGACATTGGAATTGGAAAAAATGCTAGAATAAAAGAAATTCCGAATTCGGAAAAAATTGTTGGAATAACTCTGTATAAAAAAATCTGCGTTGAAAAAGTTACGAATCACAAAATATTGGGTTAGAAAAATATCGCGTTAGAAATATCTATGCTATGTAATTTAAAAAAGTGGGTCGAAAGAATCGGCGATAAAATAAATTGAGCATCAGTAAAATGCGGCTTTATAAAAATTCAACGTAACAAGATTTTGCGTTAAAAAAATACTGCGCCGATAGCTTGGGAAAGCCGTGTCGGAAAAGTGCTGCGTCAGAAGAATTTAGCACGTCGAAATTTCGTTTCGATCGATTCCGCGGTTTTGGAGAACAGGCGCCGGAGAGAGGGAGGCGCAAGTGATTTCATTACAATTGTCCCTGACCCTAATCGTTGTCGAAATGATCCTGTCCTTCGACGAGGGTACTAACCCACGTTGTACGTGTGCGCGGGGAGAGCTACTCGAATGGAACAATTAAGCGGAGAACGGATAAAAATCTGGGCCTCCGGTTATTATAAAAAAGTAACTTACCCACATAAATTTTTTATGATTTTCATGAAGGAGGTTGGAGGGATAGCCACAATTTTTTAGATTAAAACATTTTTTTATATTATTGTTAGACTATACTGGGTGTCGACGATTTTTTTCAATTGTTTTCACCACGGAACAGCAGACATAAAAAATAGTTTAATGTTGATGAAATTTTACGTGCGGTTAGATGGACGAGATGTTTATGGTGCGAGTGATGTCATTTTTTTTGGCTATTTAGCACCAAGATAGACCATTTCTTACAACGGATAAACGTAAACTAACAATGTATAAACAATTGGAAGAAAATACCCATCCGGCCCATCTCCAACCATATATATTCAATATAGAACCATCAAGGTTTGATAAAAGATTACGAATCTTTGCAGGTCAATGAAGACCATTGCAGCGAACCTCAATGTCCGCGAAGTTGCCGTGTTTCGGCAACACCTAATATTAATTAATACTCAAATAAATAATCTCGTGCCCAATATAAATAGACATAATCATAAACGACTCAAAATGTCATTCTGAGTTATATAAAACATTCGTTGGCGCAGTTTTTTTCGTAATAATCATCGATAATGTTTTACTTTTTCAAGTTGGTAGTAACACAAACGTTTTTCTCCTTCACGTGATAAAAATGTAAAAATGCATAATTTTTCGCATCAATGATATATTTCATGAAGCGTTAGCATCTACAGAATAAATGTATACCTCGTATGCATTTTTTGAGGTATTACGTGGGTTTGAAAATTAAAAAAAAACCATTAAAATTTTTTACTATCTAATAGTACAATGTGTCTAAAATATTCTCCCAAAGTTTTAAGTCAATCGGAGTAAAAGTCTAGGAGATACAGAGCCTTTGGGACTTGCCCCCGTTGCGAAAGACCGGCCGAGAGCGAAAACTTTAATCGCATTTTTCTCAAAACACTATTTTTGAAGTCGGTGGACGCGATGTCTCAAAAACGAATGCACCGATCTTATTGAAATTTTGGACTTTTATTCAAAATAGCATTGACTAGTGATTGAACGAAGGTTTGTTTTTTCGATTACAACTAATTTGAAAAGGCTATATGTAGTGTAAATTGTACCAAAAATGAATTATTTTGCATACAACTCTGCCAAAAATGAAAATTTTAATTTAAAAAAAAATCCTTCCTTCGCTGGCGAGCTATACTTATTTACTGACAGAAAAAAAATGTTTTTTTTAAATTTCACACGAAGCTATTATGAGTTAACCTGACCACCACGAGGACACTTTTTTAAGGGGTCTCAGGAAACCAAATCCCAATGGCTGAACTACACAAAATTTTGAATGAAATTTAAAAAAAAAATTTGAAATGTTGCTTTTTTGCGTGCTTAACATTTGAAATAAAATACATAATTTATACATCATATTTTTGCAAAATAAAGAACATATTTTTTAGCTTCCAAACCCACGTACCTCCTTAAGGTAAATTGAAGAAAAAAAATCATAAACCGTCTCGTGACTCAACTGGACCGCTCCACCCTCCTTAAATCGTATATTTTGTTTGTTATTTAGTCGTACAGAGTTTCGATCGTACAAAAAAAATGTCATCTCTCAAAAAAATGAATGTCACCGCGTCTCTAACGATTTCATATCGCGGATCGAAACTTTGCGCATCGTTAAATGTATTCTCAGAGAACGTGGAAAATTTCGGAAACGCGATGAAGCGGATGATTTTCCAAAGATCCTCACCCAACGACTCGTTCGTCCAGAGCACGTGAATTATTTGCGCAGCAAAAAGCTCCTTCGGCAAATTTTGAGCGGGCGAGATGAAATTTTCACTATGCACGCGACTCGCCGAAGAATGCGCGTTCCAAAAATACAACAATTTGTGGAACACCGATAAATCATACAGCAGCACGTAAATATTGATACTGCGTTGAAATGTGCTCGTGCAAAAATCATCCGAATTCTACAACAACCGTGTATAACACGGGCCCGTTTGGTACGCGCTTTTTTTTCTCTTCTCTTATTCGTGAAACGAGAAATAAAAGGAACACGTGCAAAAGTTACGTACTTACTCTGGAAAATCTCAGCGTTGGTGCGGACGTGTCCCAAAAATATACACAATTCCGATGGGCGAAAAAAAAAACGAATATGTATACGTGCGTTCACATTTAGGATATTCTATCACTGCACAATGCGAAGTTTTCCGCACGTATAGTCTATATTTACACTTTCGACAGATTTTTTTTTAACGTAACCGCAAAGTTAACCGTTGATTAACTTTTGGATTCAGGGATCGTCGAAGGAGAAAATTTCCTAAAATTCGATTTTTTTTGCATTATCCGGTATTATAGAGGATTATAAACACGGATCTGGCATAGTCGATTGGTGGTAAGTAGACAATTTATATGAAAATTCCGCACTCGAAAGTTTACAAGCGTTTTTCTCGAAATGTCGTTTCTCAAAACGGTGTACACTCTCAAAGGAAGAATTTTCAAGCTATGCGTCTCAAATTTAGTCACAACATTTTTCACGCCATTCGTTATCTTGCTATGGAAGCTTTTTTGTAACCGTTATATTTTTTTTAACGAAAAACTGTCGAAAAAATGGGCAAAATTCGATACTTTTTTGCAAACAGCCGCCATATTGTGATTTTGATTTTGAAAAGTTTTTAATTTAAAAAAGAATTTTCGTAGCTGCGACTTTTTAGAGAAAATGTAAAAATGTGTAAATTGACTAAATTTGCGCGAATTTTTTTGTTCCAATTAATCGTCGTGTATTATAATTGATTGTGACTCATTTTCATTAAGCGCCACTGTAATTTACCAATTATTCCGAGGGCCTACTCAATGCCTTCACAAAATACGGCCCTACGCGAAAAGTGCTCCTTAATCAGTGATTTATTCACCTCAATCCATAATCATAAACGATCTCGATACCGATTTGATCTAGCCATGTTTTTTTGTATTCTTTTTACTTTTCTCCTCTAATTTTTCACTCAATTCTTTTTTGTGACATAATTATTTCATTCAATAATATCAATTTTTTACTTAAATGATGCCTACATTTTTTTTCAAATCAACTCGAAGTTATCTTCAAATGAATAATGTAATAATCGTAAACTTGTATTCATTTAACAATCTTTAATAATATGCAATCAAAAATATTTTTAATTAATCTATAATTAATTTCAATATCTTGTATTTTATATACTAATTTTTTAAAATTATTCTCTTTTAACGGAATGATTTGCATAAACGTTCAGATTAAAAATGATCGCCTCCGAAATTTTAATCGCCGCAATATCAAGCCCAATTAGTTATCGCGATCGAAACTCGTCTTTACGTTTCTTTTCTGCATCGCCACGCATTGATTTTCCGAAGAAAAAAAATGTACCGAACGCGAATCCGTGAAAACGTCGTGAGGTTAGCTCGTGAAAAAAAAGGCTAAGACGAAAAATAAATGCATTTGGTCGGACACTTGGACGCGACGTGTGGATTTCTATTTCCGTGTTACGGGTCGGGCCCGCGCGCGCCGGTCTCGCGGAAAATTCTAATCGGTCGAGTATAGGAAAAACGACGCTGCGGAGACGACTCCGCAGTGCGTTGAAACGTACTGAGAGGAGAGACACGACGATGCATCGTGTCCGCGCTATTGCCGGCCAACGTCCCACGTGTCTGGACAGTGACAAAAAATAATTTCCCTCGTATTCGAAAATAATTTCGCCGTCGTACATATTGTCGACTTTGAGTGGACAAACGTGGGCGGATACTTCCCAATTCCCCCGAAACACGAGACAGTCGCACTCTTTGCGTTCTTCCGTGCGCTGATCACAATTAAGGATTACACTTAACCACTGTCAAATTTACGAAAAATTGTTTTTTTTGGAAACACTTTTGAAAAATCTTTCGCACCTTCAAAAATATGATGCATATACGTTTATAGCTGAAAAAAAACAGTTCTAAAGTCGTTTTCGAGCTATTTTGAGGGAATTCTCCAAGCGCCGAAAAGCGCGTTGGGGAATCTTTGGGGAAAAAAGTTCCCGACTAAAAATAGTTTTATTTTCTACCAATAGATGGCATCAGATTACGGAAAAAATGTTATTGGCTGTAGCGTATATGAAACCGTTTTTCTGAAAACCATGTTTTCGAAATCGGCACGCAGCAGAACTGGAACAATTTTCGTCCAATCGACTTGAAATTTTAACTGTAACTTCTGATTGCTTTAACGGTCAAGTACGAGCGCTTTTTTTCGATTAATTGAAAATTGTACAATATATCATTTGTTATACGAAAGTTATGGTTTAAAAAAGGGAATTTTTTTTCAAAATCGTATCTACTTTTTTTCATCATTTTTTAATTACCTCCCGTACCTAACTGCTATCACTAATAGAGTTAAAGGAAACATTTCAAGCTTAGTTCCAGGATCAAATATTAATACTTTTTTTTACATACTTCAATATACACCCAATAAAGCCTAAAAGTTATTTTGGCCATGTATTTGCTGCCTTAAAAAAAATCCAAAGAAAACGGTCGAAAATGGGCATTTACAGTGGTGTCTTCCCTTAAGGGATTACGCCTAGTAGTAAAAGTCGAAAAATCACTTTTTCCAAACCCAATATATTTAGACAGCATATCATCCTATAAATAGACCCTCTGAAAATTTCGAGGTGATCGGATCAAAATTGTTTCTGCTAATTTTTCTTCCAAAACTAACTATTGTACAGTAACCGTAACAATTTAGATTCTAATTACTCGCTGAATTTCATTCCCATGAATTACTTCAAGGTTTCAAGGGCTTACACCTCGTCAGAAGTTTTGAAAATATCGGTTTTTGCTTTTGGACGTATTCTCGAAATATGAAATTTGAAAAATATAATCTAAAAATGTCATGTGAGTCCGAGTGAAATTGAGGGCGTTTTTAGGTAGGTTCCGCGAATTTTAAGGGCGTTTTTCTCAAAATTAATTTTTCAAAATCGGTGCCCACGATATCTAAAAAATCACTGCACCTAACAACTTAAAATTCTACAAGCTTCTTCTACATATCAAAAAAAGTGCCGGTACGAAGAATTTTATTTTTCGATACATAGTTTATTTTATCAACGAAAATAGTGCGTTTTTTGTCAGCGAAAATCGATACTTTCACTTTGGACTGCGGACATTTATTAAAAAATGAAACAATACAATAAACATTTATTTTAAAATATTTTATTAAATTCTTTGTCCAAGCACTAGATCATTTCACGCGAAAACTAAATGCGTTTGATTTTGAATTTCGGATTTGTATCCGAGCAGCAGTGGTCACCGCGAAGGACGTTTTTCAGACAGCAGCATTCTGCCCAAACCATTGTATATACCATATGTATATAATAAATGAGGAGCTGGCGAACAAAACCGAGCATTTCCACATCGTCAAATTTTTTTTTCCTTGTTCAAGCACACCTCTCTTAGGGCCCGAAATATTTTGCATCAAATCCGGCCCTAAGATCCTGAAAATTTATGAAAAACTGCCTTTTCAAGCAGAAACGATAATGGTGCATAGAATAACCACAAAAAACCTCAAGGCAATCGGTTCGTTGGTTTTCGAGAAATTTTGGGTACCGATTTTTTTACGACGCTCCAAGGATCACACAATATCCTTGTATATTTTTGATTTTTTTAAATAAAGAAAATTACACATAGTTTTGAATATATATACTTTTAGATAATTAAAACCCCAATCCGAAATTTCAAATTGTTTTCCTTAAAAAAACACAAAAATGACGGCTGAATGAAGGCTGTGCCCGACTGATGGACGAAATCCCAAAGGAAAGAAATAATTGAACTGTATTGTCACTCCATGATTGCTCACAGTGTACAAATTCTCGTTCGTCTCCTCCAAGATTCCGGTAATGATAGTTCTGCGTTCGAGAGATACCCTACGAGTGTTCGCCTGTTTCTTTTTTTTTGGTTTTTTTTTCGTTAGTACGTTCAATTAGTACTAGAAAAGCTAGTTTGGATAAGGGGGTCAGACTGTCCGGGTTGGTCGCTCGTGCCGACGGCCAAGTGTGCCTAGGTCGTTTATTTTTACCTCGTGCGAACGTTGGACCCCGCGAGGCTCCTCCGATAAATCCCACGCAGCCTTCGTAAGAAACGAAGAAAACGTTTTTCTCGATGTTTTCTTTTCCCCCAGCACTTTGCGCTCGGACTGACATGTGTAGAATAATCGTGCGGCGGTACGGCGTTTGTTCTGCATCACCAATGAACGATTCTTCAAAGTGTAATGCTATGTATTTTCTGACTCATCGTTTTTCATCTTTTTTTTTCCGTTCCTCTCGTCCTCGATAACATACAGAGTTTTACATCGACGATGAGCTCTATTTGATGCAACGAATACTCGATAATTAATATGCATACATAACACGTAAATTTTAAATCTCTCCTCATTCAGGCGCGCGTGCCTAATTTCCTCGATCGCGCGCACGGTTCGCAACATTGGAAAATAACGGCGAGCTATACAATGTTCGCCGAGTGGGGAAAATACGAACGCGGTTCTTCACCGTCCCTCTCCTTCCTCGGGACGTTACGCGTATTTGTCTAAATTGCATTAATTCACTCTCGCAATGACTGATCATTCCTTCTTTGGCAACGATAAACAACAATGGGGACGTTGGGTTCGTCGTTGTTCCTCAAGGGTGGGATACGACACAGCAGCGAGGTTACAACATCCGCCGTTTTCAAAGATTAACGAAAAAAGAATACCCGAATAAAAATGAGAGCAATGTTAGATAGTAAGGGTAACGGTATCAATGCTGGGACGGATCCCACTGTTCGGACAGTAGTTCGAATATTCCACTATATTAGCTGTGTAATTGATAGGTAACGAAAAGTGACGCTTGCATTCTATTCAGCCTCCAATCATTAATTGATTGCTGGAAGGTTGTACGCTAATAACGAATTTTAGCAGCAAAATTGACGAGTTATATT
Organism: Ophion costatus; assembly: GCA_951751655.1. Classification (NCBI taxonomy): domain Eukaryota; kingdom Metazoa; phylum Arthropoda; class Insecta; order Hymenoptera; family Ichneumonidae; genus Ophion; species Ophion costatus. The sequence continues at coordinate 9,716,578 of OX632367.1, forward strand.
AACGAGTCCGCGTCAGTCATGTCGTGAATGCACTTTTCTAAACCGAAGAGCTAAAGAGTTGCGATAATTTGTCATAGTCATAAGGGTCTATTTTTTAAATCGATTTCTAGACTAGACTTATGACCAATCGAAAGCGAATCGAACCGACTTTTCGACGCCGTCGAACTAGGACCTCATAATGGTCGGTTATAGGGACGTGTCCGACCATAGGTACGTAACACTAACAGCTGTCCGAAAATTGGTACTTTTGGTACTATTGAACACTCAAATGTATAACCATAAAAAGAATTTAACTTTCCGGCAGTTAATGCATGTGTTTTGAAAACTAGAACTTACGAGCTGGACGTTAGATCAACGGTCCATGAATAATAAGTCCTATAATCCAAGGATGCTCTTAACCGTCCAAGCATTGATACCGTTACCTTGCGATGTGCAAGACCCCATCGCGTACTATATAAGTGAAGAAATATGTAGGCGGAGAGTTATTGTTTCGTAAAAAAACGTGTTAAAAGTGGTGCAAATAAAACTGGATCTGATTGATTGATAAAAAAATACCACGTAACAGCCAAAAGCAGTGATAAAACATACCCTAATGCCCAAAAAGGTGAAGAAATAGTTATTAAGAAAATAAATCACAAAAATCAGGTATTTTTTCCTCGCCTAAAGATATCTTCCTCCAAATGGGTGAAACGCCTCTGCAACACCTCGAGAATTCAACGACGACAATTATACAGCTATGCACAATCGTTTCTCACGATAATAAAGTGTTAGTTCTTCCTTTTATATATATATATATATATATATATATATATATTTACTTTTTTAACCTCGCCGTTTGTTTTTTTATCGCGGTATGGACAAGGCGAATGGCTCAACTGTCGTGCGAGCACCGTGGTGCTCCGAGGAAAACAGGGGCGAGTAGTCGAGACGGATTTCGAAATAACGATAACACGATCAACAATTTCTAGAATCCTCGAAACATTTACATTTCTCACGAGGAAGCGTTACGCGATTTCTTCAGCTTCCTGAGAGCGATATGAGGGTGTTGTTTTTTGTTTCTTCGTTTGGCAGTGGGGCAGGGATATTCGAGAGTGAATGTCGAAAAAATCGCGAGAACGCCGAAACGCTAGCTAATTGCGCGTCTTTTCTTTTTTCGTCTTCCTCTTGTAGAAATTATTCACGCGGGAGACCGAGAGGTTTACCTCGCGTGCTCTCGAGTTCGTGGAATCGTAGCAACAATTTGAAGTATCCAAGGAAACAATGGCGATCAAAGTAACGAAGTTGATAATAGACGAGCGGATGAACGGAGAGTCCTCGCGGTTTTCGCGGGACGCGAGCACAGGCGAGCAGGTCGGAATATAACAGGACAGTACGCGCTTTTCTCACTGGACCCACGAGGCCGGCACCCAGAGAGGCTCGGACTCCACCCTGTGAATCGCCGCGACCAGTTGCTCGAACGCCATCGAAAGGTCGGCGTTTACGATCACCTCGTCGAAGAGATGCGAATAAAGGAACTCTATTCTCGCCGCGCTGTGAAGAATCTCTTGGAACTCTTCGTCCTGGTGGAAACGAAAAGAGATGAAGAGATAAGAAAATTACGATTCGACGACTGGACAATCGACGTTTCTTTTGCTCCGCGGGAGTTTGGATAAATGAGTGCTCGTAAATATGATTTTTTTCACAATCGAAAGAACCAACGAATGTTTAGGGTGTCTCCCAATGATCTGATAATTTTATTTCTACATAAAACGTATTATTTATTCGAAAAGTACGAATATTTTTATTTTTATTTATATAAAAATAAAAATATGTTTCCTTCACACATAACCTCCATGTTTCTACCTTATGGTCGAAACATGGAGGTTATGTGTGGAGCATTAAAGTAAAAATATTCTTACTTCTGCTGTAAATAATACGTTTTATTAATAAATTCAAACCTTAGGTCATTTTGAGATACCCTTTATTTACCAAGCCAAGAAGAAACGCATATTTCGCAATATTCTTGTTCGGAAGCCTCAAAACTCGAGCGTGAATTTCCGACGCGGCTTACCGTGAATCCTCGGGAATTCGCCTCGTCGTAGGTCGAACGAGCCCTCGCCTCGTTTCTCGTCTCCTTGAGTATCTCGAATCTCGGCGGTTTCACGTATATGACGTATGGCTTGGATTGCGGTGTTCGCAGCATCTTCAGTGCCTGATAATGCGGATTGAGGAGGCAAACGTAGCCGGCGTTAACGAGGGAGCTCACGCCCTCGGCACTCGTGCCGTACAAGTTGCCCTTGTACTCGCCAAACTCAATGAACTTGCTCGCCTGTATGTCCTCCTCCATTTTTTCCCGTGTCACGAAGTGATACTCCTTGCCGTTTATCTCGCCGGGTTTTGGTGGTCGCGAGGTATCTGCATTTTGGGGAAATAAGAAAATGATCAAGGAGTTTCGGGAGAATTGACGAGATGTTATAATTTGGTACAAATTTATACAATAAATTAATTGTCGTATACTGAATGCACCCTCCCGATTTTAAGTCGATCGTCTACATCGTTTCTATAAAATTTACAATTGAAAAAACACTTTGTAACATGAAGTTTGAAATACATTTAAAAAAACTTATTTATTTTAGCCATCATTTATAGCCGAAAATGGTAGTTAAAAAAATGTCATGAAAAAAAATGGTAGGTCTGCGCTGTTGATGAAATCTCGGAAATGGATCCGAAACAAAAAAAAAACGGATTTACATTCAGTACGTTAATGACTATAGCGCATATCATACGATTTTTTATATAGGCAAAAATAACCATACGGTCAACTGTCTCGAAACTCCTTAAGGATTCGGCAATTTTTCGTTGGGCGAGTATTTGATATATTTTTGTTAATTTCGAAGGTTTGTAACGTCAACGTACAGGGCACGGGTGTTTTGTACTTGTCGGGGTCGGTCGCCATAAGGCGTCTTTTGAGCTCGTTCCTTCCGACTCCCGGTGGTCCTATAAGTACCACCGGTCGATAGAGGCCCGGCCTCGGATATAGCTTCGCGACCTCCTCGTAAGTCGGTATCTCTTCGCGATCGAAGTCGTCGTTCTCTGCAGCGTCATACATGATTTTTTTAGTTTTTGTTCCCTGCAAGTTGCACTTTGTGGGCGAAGCGTGCAAAGAAGAGGTACTGGGGCGGGGGCACAATGCGGGCAAAGGCACTGGAACAGAACACAAGCCTAACACCGTACACCGGGTTAGGTCAAACAACATTTTTCGAGATTACAAGATACGTCGGTTGTTTGTGCGAGCGTCACGCTTGTTGCAGAGACAAAAAGAGATCGCGAGAGCTACGGCATCGTCGCGCCTCGAACTTCTCCGAAACATGCAGTATTGCTCGATATTCCTGACTTGTGTTGTTGCATATAGGAATATGTGATTAATATTTGTATGTGATTCATCGTATGTGTATGTATAAAATATAATGTGTAAAGTATATTATATATCATGATCCAATTATAATAATATGATTTATATACTGATCTATTGGGTGGTTGCGTATGAAATTGCGTATGAAATTTTGAGCAAAAGGAAAGATTCGGTAGCAAATCGACGAACTGGCTGCCCATGCAACCACCTAATACAGTAGTTATTTATTTGTGTGTGTGTGTGTGTGTGTGTGTGTGTGTGTGTGTGTGTGTGTGTGTATCGAAAAAAATGTTGATTTGACTTAATCGATAATTAAGATTCATATGTATATTTATATGTGGTGTACAAAATAACCTCTTGCTTTCTTTCGTGAGATTCAACATTCATTTATAAAAGTACAGCAAAGATTCTCATCACTATAATACCCTCCATGTTTGATGGAGACAACGATGGAGGCTAGTTTATTAACCAGAATTGTTTTGTGCTTTCATTAAGGGGTTACCCCCACTTGCGATTTTGAAAAAATCGATTTTTTTATTGCATTTTTTTGAAGTATAAGTATCTGAGAATATGTACTGAAAATTTCAAGTCGATCCGAACAAAATTGACTGAGATATGAGCGTTGAAAGAGAAGAATCCGTTGTGTAAACGACCGGCTAATTGAAACTTTAAACGCGTTTTTCTCAAAATGGCATTTCTGAAGTCGGTGACCAAGATTACTCGAACACTAATGAACCGATCTCCTTGAAATTTTGCAGGCTCATTTTTAATACATAAAAATGTAGTCTTTAATCGTTCGATTTTTTTTTCGAAAAAATGGCCGTTTTATAGCCAAAAAACGGCCGTTTTTTTTCGTTAAAATCGAACCATTAACTTTGACTGTCCGCCATTTTGTGAAAAATTAATTTTTTTTTTAAATCCTTCGATTAAAGACTAGTTTATACTTATATTTGACTAAATCCATCCGCATTTTTTTTCAGATGATCCACTTCGCCGCAATGTTGGTCACCGCAAACCGTGTATATAAAAACATTATTTCATTGACGGCCATTTGCCACTAAACGATGTAATATTTTTCAATAAAAAAATTACTGAAAGTTCTTCAAGATGTGTTCTTTAAGATGGTATATTGATCGTTTAAAAAAGTTTTGTAGTTTTCGTTAAAAAAATTCATGAAAAAGGCCTTTTTTTTTGCGCTACAAGTGGGGGTAACGCCTTAATAAATGTTCAGCTTCGCAAAAAAGAAGTACATATGCATTAGGGTGGCACAAATTTGAGCTCTGTTTTTCCCTCTTTTTCTCACCATCCAATCTCTCTCCGACCCTCACCATCCAATTATTTTAAAGAAGAAAAAAAATGTCGCGAAAGCCGCGAGCGGTTAGACAATATTTAGAGGTCGCTCGCGCCTCCCAAAAATTGAAATTTTCATTTAAAAATCGACTTTTTTCGTGCACTTTTCATCCGTGAATTTAAGGCTTTATAATTTTTAAATTAACCTCGCGAAAACTCTTGCCGGCCGATGAATATTTAGTGGTCGATCAACAGCTTCGAAATTTCCAGTTTCCGCCAATTTTTTTTTTACTCTCCTCACTCATAAATTCGACGCTTTGTTAATTTTCCAAAACAATTAATCTTTCTTTCGGTGGGCGGAAAAAAACGTTTTTTTTAAATGAAAATTTGAATTTTCGGGTGGCTTGAGCGACCGCCAAACATTTTTTGACCGCTCGCAGCTTCGGTGAGAATTTAATTCCTTTAAGGTAGTCCTATCGCTTCACACTAGTCATACCACCGATCATACTTGAGACCTGTACAATTTATATTTTTGACATATGCAAAAAAAATAATTTGCAATAACTAAAATGTCCCATTTGTAAACTGTTTAATGAATGTTCACATTTAATTAGAAAAATGTAAAAAAGCTATTCCAACGATTCGCGTAGTATTTCTAGGTTTGATATTTGACGACATTGGTTCTATCTCCGTCTCTTTTTACTCATTCAGGCGAGTTTAACCTCCATGCTTTTCAACATCGATCTGTCAAAGCAATGTCAGGTGCGGGAAATGTGAAGCATTGTATTCGGGCCACGACTGGTGAAAAATCGTGGAAAATTTGTGTCGGCGAAATAGGTCGGTTAAAAATGAAATATGTGTGGAAATTCGAATGAGTGAGATGAGGTTACGACTATAGTCAGCTGTTGCCTTGCTGTCACGTCTCTTTATCGTAGCAAGTGGTAATAAATTCAATACCGGAAGTTCAAATTAAACTTGATATTACATGAAAATTAGGTCAATAAGCGTATTGTTTTCTGAGAGCATTGGATTACTACAAGTGTTGAGTATGTAAATCTGATTATTTTCAAGAATCTGACGGATTCTCACTATTGTATAGACTTTTGTAGCGACCGGAAATTGGGTTTTTGTATGTAGTCTCAGGATTCCGTCACAAAAGTAGGCAATTTTCATTTTTTTCCCTGTCAAATGGTCGATAACAGACCCTGAAATTTTACACAGTCGATCATTAATATATTCAGTGAAGCTCAAAAAAAAATTATGAAAATCCTATGAATTGAAGCCTGTCGGTAAGACTACCTCGAAGAAGATAAATGGATGGTGAGCAAGAGAAAAAAAATAGAGCTCAAATTGGTGCCACCCTAATATATATATATACACACGAGGAGGCACTGATGTGAGTGAAAGTTTAGCACACATTTATATTAATTGAATCGTGAAAAGCAGTTAGTGTTTTAGTTGAATGGTCGATTAATTCACGAGTCAAAATTCATGCAAAAAACAACTTCTAATGCACATCAATGAATTTATTCGCAACAAACTTTTCTCACGCTCTCGTTATCCATCGAATTGAATACGATTGTCTCGTTTAACCATTAGTTAAAAGTGTTTATCTTCAATTCGTCGATCTCTTTGCTTTCCGTCGTACTCACTCAAATTGTCGGACTGCTCGTCGTCATTTTTATCCTTCATCTGTCTCTCGAGTATTATCCTGCGCTCCTGGAGAGCTCGACTCGGTATGAGACCAGCTCTCATGTTTCGGTCGCCCTCGCGTCTCGCTTGCCACCTAAAATAGCAAAAAAAAGAGCGAAAGACAACGAAAATATGAGAATAATGATGACGAGTTCGAGAACGAGAAATCGTTGGGTGGGGAAGAAATAGTTTGCTCGACCAGTAGGCGTCGTCCTGACTGACGATGTGGAGAACGTCGCCTCGGGAAAAATCGAGACCGGCTTCCTTGCAAGGGATGTAAGGATCGTCCTCGGCCTTGTAGGCAAAATGCGCTCGCACCCGAACCTGCGAAAAGTTTAAGTACGAAATTTTTTCAAATTTGCAATTAAAATTAAAATATCCTCGTCAAATGTCACTGTGAGAAGGAACCTTGACAAGATATTTGAAAATATTACCTTGCTCTCTCTTATGCCGCCCTTGCAGTCGGCAGGAACAATCTTGAAAGTAATGGTGCCCTCGGAATTTTGCTGGACGGAAAGAAAATCGTTGAATCATGGTTCTTACGCATTATTGACTCGGAAATTTTGCAAATATTCCAGGGAGATTGCGGTTGAATAAAGAACAATCATTCTTTTTTTTCAACAAATATATGAAAATGTTGAATCAAAAATTAAATAATTTATATACATTATTAAATATAATTGAAATGTTAAATAGATATTGAAAATGGTAAATATAAAATTTAACCCTTCCTTGTCACACTGGGTCATTCTGAGCCGGACGAATTTGAAATAAAATCGCTCACTTTCCTAAAACCGAAAGTTTGAAATAATTTTTTACGATTCAATTTTATAATTTCCGAATTTTAATTATGCAGCCACATTATGTGGCAAAATTTTTGTGCATCGAGGAAGGGTTGAAAATAAATATTAAAAAAAAATCGTATATCTCTAAAAGTTAAACTAAAATTTAAAAAAACCGAAATTCGACAAATAATTTAAAAGGTGTCAATTTTTAAACAATATTAAAAGCAAATACAGAATCTGTTCTTTATTATAAACAAACATTTGTTGTCGGTGGGAATAAAAAAAAATATAAACACTTATCTGCAATAATAATTGTGTGGTTGTGTATCGAATGCAAATTCATAGCGCTTTAGAGTAAACTGGTCTTTGGTTTTTGAAATTTTCAATCTTTGGCACTGACATCACTTTGTTTTTATATAATGATAATTAGGCAATCCTTTAGATAAGTGACCTTTTCGAAAAATGGGCCTAACATTTTTTATTTTCTTATTTATTGGGTGATGATATTCAATCGGGCGAAGCTAACATTTTTCATTAACAAATTTTTTACGAGCAAAAAATCGTTGAAAAAAATTTTGAATATAAAATCCCAAACAAACCCAATATAGCATCAAAATGTTCAAAAATGCCCTATTTTATTACGCGCTTCCGCGAACTTCAAAAACTCATATTTTTTATGGGGGGGGGGGGGTGAATTTCAGCTTCCCCCGACTGCATATCATCATTTATAACACAATAAATAAACAAATAGCAAAAAAAATAATTTCAAGTTCATTTTTCGGCAGTCACTTTTCTAAAGAATTACCGAAGTTTAACATAAATGTGAAAAATAATGTCGGTTTCATTTTCCGTAATTTTTTAATCGAATGCAAATCTATAGATTTTAACATAACATTACCGAAAATTTAACATAACATTACCGAAGTTTAACATAAATGTGAAAAATACGGAAAATGAAACCGACATTATTTTTCACATTTATGTTAAACTTCGGTAATTCTTTAGAAAAGTGACTACCGAAAAATGAACTTGAAATTATTTTTTTATAGAGCTTATAGAGAGCTTTTATAGAGCTTATCGAGAGCTTATCGAGAGCTTATAGAAATTATAGAGCTTCACAGTAAATAATTTTTTAATTCTTGAAATCTTCAATATCTGACACTGACATGACTTTTTTTTTCTACATAGTGAAGAATATAAATATTAAAAATATACAATTATATTAATTTCTATTCCTTTCAGTTTCCTTTTTCAAGTCAGCTTCATTTTTCGTAATTCTTACAAACAGTGAATTCTGGAAAAATTCCAGAGAATGTTCAAAATTCCCTAATTATTCGTGGGGGAAAGAAACTCCTCGAGTTTTCCCGATTTTCCATATGTGGAACAGCCATAAAAATACACAAACCTTTTTGCCATCTTAACGTGACATTATCAAAAAAACTACCAAACTTCGTTTCGACACGGAAATAGAAAATTCAATATTGTGAAAATAATTTAAAAAAAAAACGTATTAAATGTTTTTCCGAAGGAAAATTCGCGAGAAAAAAAATCGAAGGACAACGAATAATTATTCGGGGTTTCGACTAACCAGTATCTTGAGTACGCAGTTGGGAGTTTTGCCCTCGACGCTTATGCCGTTGACCTCGATGACTTCGTCGCCGACGTGAATGAGGCCTGACCTGTCAGCTGCACCGCCGTGCATTATCCGCGCTATGACGATCTTTCCGGTGACCTCGCAGGTCTTTATCGTAGCGCCCTACGTTTTTCGTTTTGTTGTTGTTTTTTTCTTTCTCTTAGTTCAAACGTTTCACATCAAACTCGCCAACACACTCGTGCCTCGCTTTCTTTCCCCAAACAATCATATACGAACTATTATACACTCTCGCGACTCTTTTTACCCGTCTCCTCTCTCTCTCTCTCTCCCCCTCGTGATCTTGACACTCTCACACGACGAATACTGAATTCCGAAGAAGGAAAAAGAAAAACAGAAAAGAAAACAAACAAACAAACGTACACTAGTCGATAAGCACATGTAACGATTATAGGGGGGGCCTTTGGGTTTCGAAATAACTTCAACATCATGCGGGATTTGACGGAATCACGTACACGTCTGTCGTCAATTAAAAGTGCTTTATTTACAGCGAAAAATAAATAAATAAAACACCAACGTACATAGACACAAAAAACGAGGAAAATTGGGGAGATTATTTTATCTTCATGCAGTCGGACAATTAAATAACAAATAAATAAATACTGTCGCTCTTGTCAATTTAGAAAAGGAACTAAAAAAAACTAATCGTATAAAAGAAAAATTCGCGAAAAAAAACAAGCGTGCGGCCTGATTCTTTCCTCAGTCTCACGAGCTTCGCATCTTCGTCATTGTAATACTCAAATTGTTCGCACCGTCTCGAATTCTCAAAGTTTTATTTTCGTTTGTCTGCATGGGTGCTACTACGTCTAGGTGGGAAGGAGGAAAAACTTACCACGATCGGTTCAACGCCGTCGCCGCACTTCGAGGCAAGTTTTTGTTAATGGGACAAAAACACACACGTGATTACTCAGAACGATTTCACGAACAGAAAAAAAAGTATACCGGAATAAATCACAGTCCGTGTATCTCCGCTTGATACGAGACACCTTCGATTCTATTGAAAAAAATTAAAACAAACAAAAATAAACAAAAACGACCAAACGTTCGTAGTCTCAATCGCCATATTTTTGATCGCTCCAAAAACTTCAATCTCATGCAGGCGACGCAAAAAAAATAAAACATCGCAACTGCCGCAATCGCCGGAACTCGGAATTATTCTGTATCGCTATTGTCGAACGTGTATGTTGTATGTACATAATTGTCTATGTATCACTCCACATCAGCCTAAAAGGAATCGCGCGAAGAGGGGAAAAAGCGCGGGCGTATACAGTCGTGTGCGGTTCAAGGGATCGTCACAGTGTAACTTAAAAAAAAACTCGATTTTCTTGCACTATCTGATGGTATAGACGGTTATAAACATTCTGTTCATATATGAGGAGTAGAAATAAGTCTCCGCCGTTTGACAAAAGATGGCTCCACCAGGATGTTGTGGTTGAAATTGTCGGATGTAAAACGTCATATCGTAAGGCTGGACATCTGGCAAGACCATAACCTTGAAATATTAGCGATTTTGCATCAGCATCACATAATTTTTTTCGTGCGAAAATGTCGACTTTCGAGGGGAATAAGCGTCATCTGCGGGAACTCTTGCGTTTGGCATGAATCGCCTTCCATTAAGGGGCCAGACCACTTTGAAAATTTCAAATTTTGAATTTGATAATTTCACTACAAGAAATCGACGATGATGAGCAATCAGAAGGAATTTTGTACGGTGCAGGAATTGCCGATTGAGTTTAGGTAAGAGTTTTTCATAGTATAAACTTCAAACGCATTTTTCTCGAAACAACGTTTTCAAAATCTAGCTCCATCGTATCTCTAAAATTAATAAACCGATTCTCTTGAAATTTGAACCACATATTGTAAACATGATTCGCAACAAGATGACCCTCGATGGTTTTAAAATTTTGATTTTTAATCTTTTTTTTGCGATAAACTGCGAAAACACGCGTTTTTTTGGTTTTTTCATTTTGTCATGTGCCATTTTTTATTTCTTGATAAAACTTTATATCCAAGGGTCATTTTGTAGCTGGTGTCATAACCGAATCTAATGGACTTTGATTTTTTGTTTCATACAAGCCGTTGCTGAGGTGTGATGGAGCTACCTAGCCCATTTATATTTGAGGCGTTACGTTAAACTATAGTTTTTGTACTTAAAAATGAATAAAAATGAGTTAAAATGTTTTTTTAATGTATTTCAAGACTTTATTTATCAAGCCCAACAACTTTTATATTCACTTTTTTTCGTAGCTCCGAATTGGACTGGCCCCTTAATGCTTCCAATTCCGCGTCTTCGTACACTTTCGACCTTCCGCTACGTTCTTTGTCTTCGACGTCAAACTCACCGTTCTTAAACTTTTGAAACCACTCACGACGACTTCTCTTACTTAAAGCAGCCTCACCATATGCTTCTACACGCAATCGATTTGCCTCAGCTGCAGATTTCTTCAAATTAAAGAAGTAAATAAAAAGTTGCCGGAAATGACGCTTATTTGTCAAACGGCGGAGACTTGTGTGTACTTCCGATACTTACACAAACGTAAGTAGACAATTCATATGAAACTTCCGCACTCGAAACTTCAAACGCGTTTTTCTCAAAATGTCGTTTTTCAAAACGGTGTACACTCTCAAAGGAAGAGTTTTCTTTTAATCTTCTTTTTAAATCTTCATATTTCTTTCAATCTTCTTTTTGAATCTGCATATTTTTTTAATCTTCATTTTTAAAGGACGTACGATCACTTTCATGGGGCCAAAAAGAGTCCAAGTTTATTTTACCCACAGCTGCTCTGATTGATGTTCACTTATGTTGATTATTCGTATAATCGATTATAGTGCGCCAAATGTTATGGTAAATGATGATTTCATTGCACGTGAACAAATAAAAACTGAAAAATTAGTTTGTCAACGACTCGGCAGTAATCTTCGTAATAATAATATTAACATATCCACCATAAAGACAAAAAAAAATCAGCCGGAAACATACTAAAATAGACTTGAATTACCTCAGCGGAATTAACACGATAAGCAGAATTTAATTATACATATTATTGATACGTGATAAATGATGAAAATGATAATGCAAAAAATTGCAAATTTTGGCAATAGGTGCATAAAGTATTCGTAAAAATCATATAAAAATTTCAAATCCGAAAGTTGGATTCGTAACCTCCTTAACGAAAGTTGGATCGTACCTCCTTAACGAAAAACTGTCAAAAAGTGGGCTAAACTCGATACTTTCTTTAAAAACGCGGCCATTTTGTCTAATTTGATAAAAAAAATAAACCTTCATGGCAATATGCGGCTTTCATATTGATTTATAATCTTTTTTTAACTCCTTTTTCCGAAGACATTTTGAACCGGGAGAAAAATCGAAAAAAATGTTTCAAAATGTATTTTCTGTTCTACATGCGTGCTTCGATTTGACATAAAAAAATCAGACTGATAAGCGTATTTCAACCATCGAAAAAAAAAAATCGAGGACGTCAGCTGTTTTTACGACCCGTTACACTGTGTTGATCTCTCAAAATATCAAAATATTGCAAACGGAAGGTAAGACCAACATTCGATGCAGTATTGTAAATATATGTGTTGCACATGTATGGCTGTTGTACAGCTATACGGCCGAATAGCTGTAAATTTTACGGATGTTATTATTACACACTATTTACATAGAGCGTTGCAGTAATTTACTCGAGACCGTCCCCGAATCAGGTAAACCGATCAGTCAATGGACGAATAGCGACTCTGTGTGTTTCAAAAGGACTGTAAATAGAAAATATTATGATAACTCATTGTTTGCCTCCTGTACCTAACAAAAGATGTGATTCTGATAGTAGAAGAAAATATTTGCAGTAATTGACATGAATAATATTTGGCATTGATAATTTCCAAATATTGAACAATGCGAAAAAAATGAAATTTATGAATATTTGGAATTGATTTTGGGAATTTATCCGAATTTGGAATTGGAATTTATCATAATTCGGAATTTATCTTCATTTTTATTTATCATAATTTAGAATTTATCATAATTTGGAATTTATCCTCATAGGATAATCTATTCAATGGAATAACCATGATTTAGAATTTATCTAATAGAATAATCATAATTTCGAATTTATTTCATAGAATAATCACAGTTTAGAATTTATTTAATAGAACAATAATTTGAAATCAAGAAATTGCAAATGTGGATAAATTTAAAACAAAATTCGTAAATCCCAAAATTTGGAATTAATGAAGGAATTGATAAATAAGGGAGAAAGTGATAATAAGCGAAACGACTGAATCATCAGTGAATGGACGAAATGACCAGTAAATGGAACCTCAATTGCCAGCAAATGGGCATGTAGTGTAGACGAACGCTGTAGAGGATAGCGATTTAGTTTTCATTCTTATTGGATGCTACGTTTGGAGATCACTGTGTTGCACACAAATTATACTCTTATACAGAGTATTATATTTGTTATTACAATTTCGTAGACAATGATGGTTGTTACGGATTATTGACTCAGAAATTTCCTGACTTTTCGAAGTTTTCCTCATGTGTTTTGAAAATACTCCCGGAAGATTGGGGTCAAATTAAAAAAAAACTATTCTTTTAACGATCAAATATATGAAAACATATCTTTTTTCCAAAAAATTCCCGAAAATCACCCAAATTTTCAGCGTTCACACTGGCACCCCCCTAGCCCCTTAAAACATCTACTGTGCTGGCATTATCGTCACTAAGTTGCGCGGTGTGCAAGTACCACAAACTAGAAAAATTCCACGTGCCCAAAAAAGTCTATATTAAAGTTAGAAATCATTCTTAACGATGCCTATGACTATTTTGCTAAATTATAGTTATTCGAGTATTTTTCTTTACTAATTTCAAATATAAATCAGTTTTCGTCCATTCACTGGTGCCCGTCCACTGGCTGGTCGGTTTACCCTACTCCATCAAACCGAATTTCTCATTCGGACTGTATACGCGTACGCCGTGTCATAAATTCATAGTGGATGGCGAGGATGACAGGGGAGGTGGTGTGGTGATAAAACGAGAGGTTACGAGGTGTTTTATCTCGTAAGGCCGTTCATTCGATTTTTCAGACGTACCAGTGGCTCGTCCGACTTGACGAGCTGAACGATCTTCACCGTTTGCTCGTCCTCGTCCACCTCCAGTGGAATTTCCGAGAGCCTCGGATAATAATCCTTCTGGGCGACCGCGTCGTGGGTGCACAAGAGACCCTGCAAAGCGAAGTCGAAATGATAGTTTATCAATGATCCGTTTAAGGGATAACACCACTCTAGGATTTCGGATAAAAATCCTTTTTTTTCTTCAAAAGTACCATGGGGTCATAAAAACAATATGCAATTGGACAAATGTATGATGCAGGCATCGCAGATTAAAGGTAAACAAAAATTTCAGGAATTTAAGTGCTCGTACAACTTTGAACGCGTTTTTCTCGAAACCACTTTTTTCAAACTGGGAGAACGGATTACTCGAACACCTTTGCACGGATCGATCTGAAATTTCTATACTAGCTTCACAATTACATTCTCTATGGGAGTACGTAGCCATTTTTGATCAAATGTAAACTTTTTTCTTATAAACAATTTACTGCTTATTTTTTGGGCAAAAAATCGATTTAATTCTTTCAAAGTGCGCCATTTTTCAAAATTTGATTTAAAAAATCCCTACGTAGTCCCATTGCTAATATATAGATTATATCTTTTTCGGTTTTTTCCTCCAGGTCTTATACTTTACGAGAAAGCCGTTCTCCCGTGAAGATATATGTAAAAAACCCGTTTTTCAAGATGGGCTCTGTCGCTGCCATTTAGTATGAAAATTGTAATCATTTTTTTTTATACTTCAATATGTGTTAAATAAACCCTCCCAAAAGAAATCCTATTTCTCTTTTCATACTCCAAAAATAAATTGTCAAAGTCAGGCCTCATTTTCTGCCGCTAGATTGGTGTTGTCCGCTAATGGGTTTTCTAATGGTATTGCAGTTTGGGCACGATTACGATATTTCTGGCGCCTCAATTTGACCGTGGATTATTCATATTTGGCCCAGAAGAAAAACTTTTTTAAGAATTAAAAAAATCGCCATTTTGGCTTCCTTTAGAAGATACAGGACATTTGACGAATTATTCGTTATTAGGCGATTTAACGGGTTTACGTTAATGTAGCTTTCTTCGGAATGCGCTATGTCGAGAAAAACACACAAACAGAAACATAAGTAAAAAAAAACACAACAAGAAAAGAAAAAATGATTAAAACCAAAAAAAGAAGAGAAATAAAAAAGGCCGGGCTTCCAAAAAACTAGCTCGAGCAAAATAAAAGCTGAAAACGCAACCGATAATGACCGAAACAAACCTAAACACGCACACACAAACACACAGCGGAGAGGGTTTTGAGTAGATACAAATGTGGGAGTGACACCTCACGCTTCCTAATCTCCGCTATCACAGACACGTACACACAAAACAGCCCTTTCCAGGGCCAAAGAATACCAATGCAAACAACCCCTACGTGGTGTATTTTGGATAACGCTAATGATCTGCAGCCAACTCCGTTAAATCAACGACAAAGTACGACGAAACAATGTAAAACATGCGGAAAATTCGATGTACATCGAAAATCGGAACAATACGATTTTTTCTTCTCGATGCGCTGTAAATCCAAAACTAGGGCTCAAAAAGAAAAAAGTTATTCTTGTTTTTCGTATTTTTTTCGGCCATATTTCATAATCCAATGGTCAAATTGAGTCGCCAGGCATATCCTAATCTTCTCAAAGTTTGCATCGTTGGGACGCAACGAAATGTTTTTTTTTGCATTACCCAATCTTTTTTCGTCTCATTTAGGCTACAAATATCAGTGGAACGTTTTCGAAGTTCCTTCAGCGTTGTTACGCGTTATTGACTTTGAAATTCTCTGACTTTGCCAGCTTCTCCCGTACAGATTTCGCAAAAATTTCACGTTTTGCAAATGACTCGGATTAGGGTCAAATAAAGAACACTTCTGAGAAAATTTCAGAGAATTTCCAAAAATTTCCGGTCTTTTCCCTGATCATTCCAGGAGGAAAGAAATTCCCTTAGTTTTCCCGGTTCTCCTTGTTGTCAAGGGTTGTTATATGCGTAACAACCCTTTTCTAGGGTTCCATAGCCTAAACTTGGATAGAAAAGCGCGTAGATAGGAATAAAAACAAAGAAATTAAAAAATAAAGAGGAATCTTCGTTCCATTGCAACAACGCAAACTTCAACGTCATGGTTTCGCGTATGTCATCGAATGTTTGGAGGGGCCCCTCGTGTCACCTGTATGTGCGGCCTCTGTAGTAGATAGAAGAGTTCCCTGTACTCGTCGGATAGGTGGGTCTTGGTCGAGAGCATGTCCAGCACCTCGACGTCGATGTCCATCGCGTTCGAGAGAATCGGAAAGAACTTGTCGTCCTTCACGTTGCTCAATATCTTGTTGTGCACAGTGACGAGGGCGTTCAGCTCTTTGGACCTGAGGAGATCGCTGAGAAAGCCGAATTCCTCGTCGGTGCAGCTTGGAATTTCGCTTTTGTTCTCCTCCAGCGAGTTCAGGAGCTTCGTAAGAGCTGTGCAAAGACGAGCGTTTTTACAAACAATATTGAACAAAAAAACTTTTATCGCTTCATTCATTCAGTTCACGCTGTTCGTGCGTGGGATAAAAACTTCGTTCAGCGTACACGAATTGACGGATTTCCGATAGACACGAACTGCTCGGTGTTGCGTGGTTACACGCAGCCTTAGAAAACGGCCAACAAGAAAGGGAAGCCTTAATGGTGACCCTCGGTTTGACGTTTGCACGCGGAAAATCGATAAACTAATTTCCGTGAGAGAGTCGGGCTTCTTGTTAGCCGAGTTTCACGGGAATCGTTGTGTGATTGTTCATTTACTCGCGACGATTCAGGAATAGGAGTTTCATTCATCGAGGCCTCATTAAAAAACGTATTTTCTACAATTGTTGGTCGAAATTCGTGAAACGTAAATGATTGTAAAAAAATGCATTGACCAAGGCAAACCGCGTCTAAAGTGTAACAATATTAATAATGCTAATAATACCAGTCATAACGATCATAATAAGTATTATTATTATTATTATCATGAATCATAATTGAGAAATAATGGTTGTAATGAGAATAATGATGATAATAGGCAATGAGAATAGTTACCACAATGAAAAAATAAAAATAATATTACTAATAATAATAATGATGATAGTTTCATTAATAATATGAAAAAAAAATTGTGTAAATAGATATAACATTACTAACGATGATACTAATGATAATAACCGATAACAAGGATAATAGTGATTGTATTAAGGCGTCTTCTCACTTTAGACGCTAAAAAAGGTTATATTCATGAATTTTTGTTGATAGGTTTATATGATAGATATTGATATGAAAGTTGTTACACTTTTATATAAAACAAACAATTTTTTAATGTATTCATGTAACCCAAACAAACTTTAAACGCGTTTTTCTCCAAAAAAAGTTCTTCGACGGCTTGTTGATAAAATCTTCGAAACTACTGAACCGATCCTTATGTAATTTTAACCATATATTCTTTACAGCTATAGCTATAGCGCATATCAAGGATAAAAAAAATTTATTTACAATTTTTGGCTATAGCCATTAACATACTGAATCTAAAACCGTTTGATTTTTCGCTTCGGACAATCCATCTCCGAGATTTCATCAACAGCGCAGACCTACAATTTTTTAGGATATTTTTTTAACTACCACTTTTGTTTATAGTGACTTGAATAAATATTTTTTTCAAGATGTACTCCGAAAGTGTATTTATTAAGCGTAACAACTTTTATGTCAATACCTATAATGTAAACCTATTTTAAAAATTCACGAAAATAGCCTTTTTAGCGTTTAAAGTGAGAAGACCCCTTAATAACTTCGCTATTAATATTAAGAACATTAATCAAGGATAATGATAATATCAAGTATGATCATGTTGATGCTACAAATGTATACAAAGCAAAATAAAAGTTCATTTGCATTGGTGGAATGTTCCGCAGTATCCGGTTATTTATTTTACAAGTTATTTATAAAACTATAAGCTCTTGATTTCTTGATGATTCAAAAATTTGTCAATTTTTAAAGATTTTGCAATATTACAGGCGTTCGATTCAGCAACTACATGGAAAAGAAATTTGAAGATGCACATGCAAATGAAAGTAGGTGAAATGTGTTCACTGGAGATTTAAAGAACTAAAGAGTCAGAATTTATTAAGGTAATCCTTTCACGAAGGCGAATATGTAACAACTAACTGATTTTGACTGAGTTGACAATCGGTGTAAACGATTACTCCAAAACTATTTGACCGATCAAGCTCATATTTGGCACACGTTTTAATGGTACTTATGTCCAATTGATGAATCTAATTCCGACTAAAAATTATCAAAATTAACATGTTTTTTGTTGGGTCTAAGTTAGACATTTTTTCGAAAAAATCATCTTGTTTGTACCAAGGCCTCTCCTTGAGCCAATTATTATTTTTCGACTATTATTGGTTCATCAAGTGACCGTATGTATATACCAATCAATTTTTCCACACAGACTATTTCAGATAACTACACAGCGACTGATTATATCTTTGCCATTTTTCACTCTTTTTAAGCAACAAAAATTGTTTTGAAAACTAGAATTATATCATAAAAAGTGCCCATGACCCTGAAAAGATATACACATTCCTAACCCGCTCAAAAAAATCATGTAAATCGACTAAGATTTGGCATCCAATCGGAGGTGCCACCCTTAAGGTAGATGTGAGAAAAAAATAGCATTTAGTAAAAAAATTTCACACTCACAGGCAGTCGCCGAATGTTTAAAGAAAATATCCGTGATAAAACTTAGAAAAATATGACTGGCAGAAGGATTTTGGTAGCCGTGACTTTTTAGAGAAAATCTTAAACTTTCAAAATCTCTTAAATAAGCGCAATTTTTTAAATCTCTGTCGAGTATAATAACTGTGACTTATTTTTATTAAGCGCCACTGGAATTCACTAAGGATACAGAACGGCTCTGCCTATGAAAGAAACATCTTGATAGCAAAGTCAGCGTCGAAGTTAATATCGTTGCAATGCGACCGAAACGCTGTTTAATATTTTCATTCCCCGATTGTGATTATTCTGGAAAACCTTCTTTTGCAGATTGAGGTTGTACATGTCTGAGTTGGAATAGTAAAAAAAAATGTATCGCGTTCGACCAATGCAAGCTTGAATCTCGTATATTTCGTGGATAGGGGAATGGAACAGAAATTTGAAAAAGATACGGAGAGACTACCGTACCAGGATCCCAATTGGCATTCTCCATGATGACCGCCGCTGTCATAGCTTGCGAATGTAGCCGCACTAAACACTTCCTTGGATCGAACGGTTCGAAAGTCGCCTCTCTTTAGACGCTAGGCAGTTTTCCTGAAATTGTGAGAGAACGAGCATTCGTTTTGAAACATTCTTTGCTCGTAGAGGTGGCTTTCAATTTTTCGCGCTGACAAATGCACAGTAGTCGGACTGAAAGCCAGATTTGTTTTCCACGAATTCAATAAATAGATTAATACATCGTACTCAGTTGCAGATTTCGGGAAAGTGTTGCAGAGAAAATCGGGTCATCGCGCGTGTATTTGCGTGTGAAATGTTGGCGATAGGGCGCGAGCGGAAAATCGGGCGTTACGCGGGGCTAAAGTAATATGGTTACGTAAGCAATTGCCGCACGCCACGATATGACAGAACGATAGAGGAAAAAAAAACGCGTGTCGAACATCAGACATGTGAAACGTGAGAATGATTTATCTCTGTTTTTTCTTCCAGCCTCATATTATGTGATTGCAATAAGAGAAGAACGTTAAACGATGTACGTACGTGTGGCGACACCACCAAACATCTTGTGCTCAATCCGCTCGTATTTCCCGTACCGCGCGAATAATAGACGCAGAAACTATAACGACTTTGTATGTTGACACTGATCGTTTATTTTTTCATGCTTGGCACTTTTCCCACTGAGCCGATAGTCGTGAAAGAATCATTCGTAAAGCGGAGCGCGACAGCGCGCATACACACTGGCCGCCATCTTGCGAGACAATCAGCAGCGACGCTTGCGACCATGCGCCGAACCGTTCGGCGCTTCGAGTCCCCACACTTCGGCGGCTGCTGCCAAGCGAGCACAAGACGGCGGACGACCAACAAGGACGCTTTTTTCATTCGACTAAAGTTTCAAGAGGGACAAAGAGCAGAACATCCCGACCGATTGCGTATCTCTGTATGCATAATTACAGCCTATATGTTTTTTTTTCACGTCGAAACAATCGATTTACGAGAAAAATGTTTTTCCGTTAATCGCCCCGATGATCGTCACACCGAGGATCGCTCAGACATTCGAAAACAATTGTACAACGTCTACCGGGAAAGGGAACCAACGATCGTTCGATTGTTTCCACCCTGAAAGTAAAAATCCCATTTTCGCGTCGGATTTTTCCATAAAATGTGATCTGGCCACGATAGTAAACGTCGCACAGGATATTGCAACGAATTTTCCATCGCGAGCATTGAATTCTTTGAATTCGAGTTCGCAGCAGGGCGGGGGAGCGTGCCGGTTGCCGAGCGTCGGTAAATTGGGGCAGAACTTGCGGAGTCGTCCGTTAGCGGCGCTGGCGACGCCGCGGAACGCATCGCCCCCCCGCGATAACGCCTCGCGTCGTCATCACCATGAAGTTATACATGCAGTTGACTGCCAGCACAAACATGTCGTGCGAAAGACGATCCCGAGAATAATTTTCTTGAAATACCCGTCGCGATTCTCACTTCATCTAACCCCACGTGTCATTCGTATTATAATTTTTAATTGACCGAGAAGAAAAGAAAAGGCAATAAAAGCGCTGTATAGTGTCCTCTGGATTCCCTCGACAAACAAAACCCCGGCCAACTTTCCCATTCGGTAAGAATCCCTCCGCCTTTTCCGCGTTTTTCTTGCGCACTCTCATACACGATTTAACAACGACGACGCGCGCGGCCAAATTCGACATGGCGTTCCTTCTCACACGATTATAAATCGAGCAACGAATACATTTCCTCGAGCTTATCGACGTTTCGCTGAGGGGCACACGTTTTGTCCGCGTCTTGCGGCCGCGAACGCCTCGCCAAAATTCGCGAACGGTTGCATACTCGCACATTACGGGGTGGAGAAGGAAAAACGCGTTACGACGTCGTGACGCTTATCGTCTCGAAACGACAAAGGCCGGCCGAGTCGCGCGTCTCCATAGATATCAACGGCCTACACAACCATACATGTACGCGCGTACACACGAGCCGACTCTTCGGTCTCGTCGAGTATGCACGATTTTGAAGCTATTCTTGCGGCCGTAATTGAGGTTATGACTGAACGAAACTTTATTTCGACGCTTGGAATCGTTCTTTTTTTTCGTAATGGAAAGCAGTCCACAGATGGGCTCGAATATTTTTCGAAAAGTCAAAATTCCATCGCATTGAAATTGAATACGCGCTGTTCGAGACCACGAGGGCTTTTGAGCCTGAAAAAAGGTGCGATACACGTATATACCGTAGGTGGATTATGCACGAGGGAGGGAATAGGGGAAAGCGCGTGGTTCCGTGCACACGATAATCCACAAGTGGTTGCTCACTCGTGTGTCGTGTGCGTTTTGACGGAGCGTGTCCGACCAACCGGCACATATCCGTTCAACGAAAATCGTCCGCTCTATAAATAGCGACGCGAGAGTAATCGCTACTCGCGTGCCGTCCAAAATAATTCACCGTACAATTTCCCATATTTTTTATTCTACATTCAATTTCTCTCAATTTACTTCCTCTATTTCTATTCTCAATAGAACCAAAAAAAAAACGTTTTTTAATTCTCTTTCTCAATTATTAATTCTTTTGAATCTCTAATTAATTCTCAATATTTTGATAATTTCTCTCGATATATATTTTTAGTTCCATTGATCATTTCAATCTTGTTTCAACGCTCAACTACATTCGTCGCTCGAGAATTCTGCCTTTTTTGCATTAATCACAGAACGGCGGACATAAAGTCAACGACTCACAAACACGCAAATTATTTTTGTGGAAATATAATTTTCTTTCGTTTTTCTTTTATGTTGCAGGCAATCCTGCACAATTTTGGCTGTTTCTTTGTTCAGTTATCGTCATTACTTCGCTGGTAAGTTCCCAGTGAATTGTACGCGTCGCTTTCTTGCTCTTTTTTTTGTTTCATTTTTATTGCGTTCGTATGTGGCACAAGTTATGTATTCATAAATGACAAACCTGTATGCATTATTAATTCTCATTGTACGTTGAATTCGTTACGTGCTTTGCGAATGTCGAAAAAATCCTTGTTTATATATATATATATCAGCCAACAATAGATTTTCTTTATCAAAGAAAATTAAGGCTATAGGTCGAACCTATTTAGCCGGCAAACAATAGATTATTGCGCATTATTGGAGTGTTCTCTCTGCACACAAAAAAATACCTGTTTACTTTATATATTACCATTAACAGCAAAATATTATTTTTTGTAATGAAAATTAGCCTATTAGTTCTCAATATAAAAGAACAATATATATATATATATATATATAATGCAACAACTAAAATAGATCATAACTAAATACTAAAAAATTAATAAATAATTGGTAATTAAGTTCAATACATTTTTAATAATTTCAAAATTCAACTAATAATTAAATAATAATTAATATACGAAAAATAATGAAAAACTTTAAAACATATTGCCGTGCAACTTTTGCCTTTTCGCCGAGAGATGGCGTTGGCTGAAACATTTTTTTTCTCCGTCGATGTTGTTTTACCCTCGATCACAACTACGCGGATCCGCGCGATTCCTAATGTGACCCGAGGCGAACTTCCCCGGGCCGATACAAATGCTCGCGTAAAATTCAATCATGACAAAACTTTTCCGCAAAGTTTTCGCGTCCATCAATTTCGCTCTTTCTCCGCGCGTATCGCACCCGTTTCGGGTATGGAATTAGCCTCGGTGAATCGGGCGACTGCCCTCTCGGCAAGTCTGCGAACATTTTTTCCGGCGACTCTCGTAAATATGAATTTCGTGTCGAATATTTGTTTCGTTTAAAGCAGAAATGTCCGCCGGGGGGAAGGAAGGTGTAGGGGGCCGGAGAGGTAGGAGAGGGCACAAAAATTCGTTGCTTCGCAGTCTCGCGTCACTCGAGTGTTTTACTAGCCTTAATTTCGGGCGCTCGCGCTCGCAGTCAATTTGTCCGAGCAGTAAATTCCGAAACTTTTCGTGTTTCGTGCTACGAGTTGAAAAACAATATTTGTATTATTTTTTAGTATTTGTTACTTTTAATGAAGTAGCCGCTCGGTTCGAGCGGTTCGCTATATATATAAACATCGTGTTAAATCTCTTAGGATATTAACAATGTAAATAACGAAGGAGCCTGCTTCGTTCGTAGCGGAGCACATATCGTTCATGTTTTCCCCTACCGATCGACTGAAACTTTTGGGGCGACATAAATATCCGTGACAAAAATTAGTCGGATTTACCAATTTCGTATCCGCATGTGCATTCGCGCGCACACACCCACCCACACACACACACACCCACACCCACACACGCAGACACACGATGAAAATAGAACATTTGGACGATCTTTGCCGCGTACTTTTATCGCAATCGTACTGGCCATATCAATGCAAGATAAATATTACGGGCTCATTTTCAAATTTCAGTATCTGCTTTTCGATCAATTGACTTTCGGACGTTACCACATCCCTTTTAGGACGTTATAGATCGTTCAATTTTTAAAAATTTACTTCAGGCTGTTGTACAGGATCGTCCATACATACATACATACATACATACATACATCATACATACATACATACATACATACATACATACATCATACATACATACATACATACTACATACATACATACATCATACTTACATACATACATCATACATACATACATACATACATACATACTACATACATCATACATACATACATACATACATACATACTACATACATACATACATACTACATACATACATACATACTACATACATACATACATACTACATACATACATACATACTACATACATACATACATACTACATACATACATACATACATACATACATACATACATACATACATCATACTTACATACATACATCATACATACATACATACATACTACATACATACATACATCATACTTACATACATACATCATACATACATACATACATACATCATACTTACATACATACATCATACATACATACATACATACTACATACATACATACATCATACATATATACTACATACATACATTCATCATACTTACATACATACATACATCATGCTTACATACATACATACTACATACATACATACATCATACTTACATACATACATACTACATACATACATTCATCTTATTTACATATATACTACATACATACATGCATCATACTTACATATATACTACATACATACATGCATCATACTTACATATATACTACATACATACATGCATCATACTTACTACATACATACATTCATCTTACTTACATATATACTACATACATACATGCATCATACTTACATACATACATACATGCATCATACTTACATACATACATACATGCATCATACTTACATACATACATACATGCATCATACTTACATACATACATACATGCATCATACTTACATACATACATACATGCATCATACTCACATACATACATACATGCATCATACTCACATACATACATACATGCATCATACTTACATACATACATACATGCATCATACTTACATACATACATACATGCATCATACTTACATACATACATACGTATATCATACATACATACATCATACATACATGCATCATGCATATATACATCATACATACATGCATTATACATACATCGTACATACATACATACATCGTACATACATACATCATACATATATCACACATACATCATACATACATCATACATACATCATTCATACATCATACATACATCATACATACACCATACATATATGCGCGTAAATTTGTCCACGTATGTCCGTATATTTATTAGTGTGCGCGCGAAGTTTCCGCCGAGCGTCCGTAGCTCGCTCCGCCATGCGGCAGGTCGGGGGGGGGGGGGGGGGGCAGCAAAGGAAAGCAAACACATTAAACATTTAGAGGGCATAATAACCCGAGGCATACGTAATACACGGTGGAACGGCGCCCTTTTCACCGATGCCGATGAATAATGTACACAAGCCGAGGGTACGATATATGACGTGCATACCCCCCCCCCCCCCCTTCTCTTCGTCTCGTATCACACTGCTCCCGAGAGTGGTGCAACGTCGACGCCTGCACCGCGGCGGCAGCAGCCAAAGCACGTCGCTCTACACGCTGCACTAGCGGACCACCTCGCAATTACGGATACGACACGATACCCCGCCGAACTCTGCGAGCGCAACGTCCTCGAGAGTTTACGCAGTTCTCATACGGAGGAGCTGTAGAATAGACGTCTTTTTTCCTTTCATAACCCTCCTCTCCCTCACCCGGCAACGTGCTAGTCCGTTCTCCTTCTGGTCGCTCTCCTTCTTGTGCAGCTCTTCGGCGATGCCCCCCCTCCCACTGGGTTCTCCGCGGTACACCACACTGTAGTCGACCCCCACTCGGTCCTCTGCCGCTCGCCCCTTTCGAATACTCACTTGTGTGACGATTCCAATATACTCGACATAGGATTTTTTGATGGGACGCTATGCGCGCGTATGTGTGTGTGTGTGTGGGTGTGTGTAGACGTGGTGGTTGAAAAAGTATCGACACACCTCGCTTTGCTGAAGTAACGCTTCGAAAAAAAAAATATTTTCCGCATTATGGCATTCTACAGCATGCTCCAAATACAGGCTGTATGTTAATATCGTATGAGTAATTTATGCTAAAGAAAGAACCCCCGAAGACGCATCGAAAGAACAGAGGATGTGCAAATAGTTTTTCATCCACTGTATATTATATATACAAGGTGAATGACGAGAAACGAAACACCTGAATATCTCTGTTCGATTTGAAAATACGGATTATTTGAATATCAGGATTTCAATGGTTTGGAAGGACGCACATGGCTGTCACAATATATATACATATTTTTTTTCGTTTTTTTTTCTTCAAGGTGATCAAAGTTTTTTTAAATGGAGTGACATATTATTTCCCCTTGCATATTGTAGCAGGCATTCGAACGAATTCAACCATGTAACATAGTATGGCCTTCAAATGACCCTCAGCCAAACTCAAGCAAAACTCGTTGAATCGTTACTCATCCAATATAACTGGGTTGAAGGTCATTTAAAGATCATACCATGTTGAATGGGTGAATTCGTTTGTATGCCGGCGACGATGTGCAAGGGGAAAAACTATGCCATTCCATAGGAAAAACTTTGATCACCTTGAGAAAATAAAAAAAGATTTAAATGAAACGAAAGTTTTTGTGGTAGTCATGTGCATCCTTCCAAACCATTCAGATTCCGATATGTACGCACATACTTCGTGTTTTTAAATCCAAGGGAGCCATCAGTTGTTCCGTTTCTCTCGACTTACCCTGTATATTTTTTGTACCCTTTTTCTCTCTTTCTCTCTATTTATATATAGATATCGAGAGCCAGTGATTAAAAAAATATTTGCACATTTTGCTTCTCTGAAGTAGCCGTTCGCAAAAAACGAATATTTTTATGCCGTTTATTTGATTTGATACCATAATCCAAATATAAATACTGTATGTTAATCTTCGTTTGAATAATGAATGTTAATGGAAAATCCCCAAACTATAACATCGAAAACGAAAACGAGTTGTGCAAATACTTATGACATTAAAGTTGGCACCGTTGCAATGCACCGTAAATGATGTATTTTCAATTAAACACATTTTATTAGCCATTTTAGGCTGTGAAAATCACTCAGATGTTGCTACGAATTTTCAGTAGAAATGTATTACCTGAATTTGCAAAACAGGCTTTGGATAA
The DNA here is from genome assembly GCA_951751655.1 of Ophion costatus. Lineage (NCBI taxonomy): Eukaryota > Metazoa > Arthropoda > Insecta > Hymenoptera > Ichneumonidae > Ophion > Ophion costatus. Next base: position 9,743,452 of record OX632367.1, read on the forward strand.
TTATAAAAATGAAATAAAAATATATCGTTGCATTCCAACGATGCAAATCTCAACCTCATAAATACTTTTAATCCCCTGTGTGTATATATATATATATGTATATATATATCCATCTGGATATAATCCCTCTGCGTGTATGCACAAGGAATATCCGGAAGAGCGTCGAAACATGTCTCTTTTTGCTCCGATATCGTCTTGGACAATGGTAGAAATTCTTTAGACTTCAAACAAACGCAATGATTATTTCGAGAAAGAGAAAAAAGAAAGGAAACGAGAGAAAACGTTAGCGAGAAAGCCAAGGTTTACTAAATAAGAGAGTGTTTCAGAGGGACTTGGTATGTCTGTGTGCGCGTGTGCGGGCGAGTGTACAAAACGTGAGTTTTGCGCGCATACGATTTTAAAACGCGTATTAATTAAACGCCACGCGAGCGTATACGCGCGGGAATAAACGCGAGCGCGATAAGGAACCCGAGAAACAATGAGAAATTAAAATCCGACGAATTATAAATACTCCCTCGTTTACTTCGAGACTGATCGTTCCGGGCACGGTCAGCTTGTAAATTGATAATAAAACAGAAGGTTATATATTGCGCTCCTCGAAACACGTACGATCGAGTAAGGGAGAAAACGATCGTGTATCTATACATATATGTATATATATGGGTGTGTGTGTTCGTCGTGCAGGAATAATTCAGGCGTGCATGTGTAAGTATTTATGGGAACGATATATACACGAAGCAACGATATATGCACGAAACGTCGATAAAACCTCTGACTTTTATGTATTCGTATGTCCTCTGTTGAATTTGTGGCGAAACTATTATTTTTTCTTCCAAACGATCAAGGATGATCGAGCCTTTCACCCATGAATGTGGACACTGATTTTTTTTTCAGACCTAGGTATAAAGGGTTTTTCAATAAGGGCGGGTAGATGTTGAAATGGAATAAAACAAGCTGTGTGTGAGGTATTAAGGCGCTACCCCCACTTGTAGCGCAAAAGAAAGGCCTTGTTCATGAATTTTTTAAAAGAAAACTACAAAACTTTTTTAATCGATCAATATACCATCTTAAAGAACACATCTTGAAGAACTTTCAGTAATTTTTTTATTGAAAAATATTACATTGTTTAGTGGCAAATGGCCGTCAATGAAATAATGTTTTTATATACACGGTTTGCGGTGACCAACATTGCGGCGAAGTGAATCATCTGAAAAAAAAAATGCGGATGGATTTAGTCAAATATAAGTATAAACTAGTCTTTAATCAAAGGATTTTAAAAAATATTCATTTTTCACAAAATGGCGGACAGTCAAAGTTAATGGTTCGATTTTAACGAAAAAAAACGGCCGTTTTTTGGCTATAAAACGGGCATTTTTTTTCGAAAAAAAAAATCGAACGATTAAAGACTACATTTTTATGTATTAAATAAGCCTGCAAAATTTCAAGAAGATCGGTTCATTAGTGTTCGAGTAATCTTGGTCACCGACTTCAGAAATGCCATTTTGAGAAAAACGCGTTTAAAGTTTCAATTTCAGTTCTTCAATTCACGGATTCTTCTCTTTCAACGCTCATATCTCGGTCAATTTTGTTCGGATCGACTTGAAATTTTCAGGACATATTCTCAGATACTTATACTTCAAAAAAATGCAATAAAAAAAATTGATTTTTTCAAAATCGCAAGTGGGGGTAACCCCTTAACGAAATATCTTTTTTTCTTGAGAGACCTATGCATGCACGGAGAAAACAGGGGCCTCGGAGTTAAGAATTAATACTATGCTTCTAAAAAAAATATCATTAAATATCAATAAGTATTGAATGGAAGATAAAAATTGTAATTATGGTATAGTAATAATGAAGAAATTTAAATTTTAACCTACGACATGGCACATAACGCAGTATCGTTTTCCAGGAAAACGAACAATGACAACTTAACACAGGTTCTCGTATGGAGAAACACTAATTAGATTATCGAATGCATTTTTTTAAAATCATTGTAAAGATTACGTATGATTTTTATAATAAAACTAATTTTTTTTCATACTATAATCGATCTAATTATAGCGCTTTGAAATTTTCATCCTATTTGGATCGGCAAAAACGCGCCACGCGCTTCCGAAGTTAACCGAGTGTGTTGCGACGTCACAATGTTATATGGACTACTCGTGTATAGTACTAGTACTCTGTCAAAAATGGCAACGATAAAGTTGGAGAAAACTCCTTTCGTTCCTTTCTGTTTGAATACCACGAAAAGTAGATCGTCGAAGTTTAAACTTACAATCAAGCTTTGGCCTGGGGAATTTCTGCAGCATTAAATCGAAAACCGTCGTTCAGAAACTCTGTCGCCATAAATATGTATGTGTTGGGCAAATTACTCGAGGTTGCCGTCACAAGCCCACATTCACACATCATTGCACGGGAATTGCAGCAGCCTTCGACTTTTTAAGAGTTTTTGAGATATTTTCGTATGCAAAATTTCACCGAGCGTCATATTTATTGACACCGACGCGTAAGCCGGGTAACCTACAATTCTATAGCTTATAACATCGTGCCGTCACAACGCCAGTGCCAATGCCGTAGATTCGCGTACTCTTCGCCGATTTGAATTTTCGTGATACAAAAACCATTAATCATTATCGTTCGAATGATTCATTTTCAAAATCCCTCTGCCATTTTGTTTTATCATCACCAAAGCACAATTCTAGGAGAAGAAAAAAAGGTTACCTGTTTTTCACCCACCCAATTGAGTTGGAATTTTACTATCAATGAGTTTACTATCAATTTATCTTTGTTAAATAAACAATGCTCCTACCGTCGTTCTCGCAGCATCGTCAGCCTTCTCAACCCATTCTGACCGGAAGTAAGATAAAATCGGAATAAAAGTCGAAACTTCGAATATCGGCGTATGGAAAGAATCAGTATCAGTACACTGATTGACGAGTCGTATCAACATATTGTCGATATAGCTAGAAAATGTTTACTTATCATACATTAATAATTATTGCTGTTTGCAAAGTAGTGCCAATTTTATTTTTCAAAAGCAATCAAGTTTTAATTCAATATTACAATTATGTGCGAACCTGACGAGCTACGGAGCCGTACCTCAATGCGTGATCCAACATGCACTGGTTTTTTAAAATGATCTCTTGTATTCCAATTCTACCCCCCTCCCTCGTACGCACAAACAGCATCGGCCCGCAAAACAGAGGCGGTTGGGGGAAGTTCGGGTGATCGTGTATTGGCCCGTTGCGTATAGGCCACAGGCGACAAAACAAAAGCTATATCAGAGGTGACAATCCACGAGCGACAAATCAGTGTGTATATTTAATGCCCATGCAGTTCACCGACGAGTTCTCCCTCGTGCTCGCGTACAGCACGTTGCATCAAGCTTTCGTTTTCCAGCCGCCGACACCATCCTCCCCAGCTGCCATCATCCCGTTCCCGGATTTTCATCCCTCAATCTCTCCCGGCTCATGTCACCGAGCCAGATCCGTTGTCCCGGCTATTGGTGCATCATTGGCTCGACAGGGACCAACGTTCATTGGCTGCAGCAATACTGACTCTCCCTGACTCTCCCTCTCTCTGTCTCTTTTTCTCGCGCCTTGTTTTTATTAAATTATTGTGCGGAAATATTTATCGTTAGAATGTGACGAAAATTGTTTTTTAATTTTTTAATTTTTTAATTTTTAATATCCTACGCAATCGTTTTTGCAGATTTTAAGGATGTTGAGTCCCTATGAAACATGTTAATGTTAATTGTTCAATAAAAAGCTTCTTAATCGTCATGAAATTTTTACACGACCTCCTGAATACTTCATGTAAAAACATACCGAATTTTTCGAATTCTATCATCATTACCTCAACCTCCTTAAGGGTTGAAATAAAAAATGATAAGAAAATTCTGAAAATTTGGTATGTTTTTGTATGAAGTATTTAAGAGGTCGTGTTGAAATTTCACGACGATTAGGAAGCTCGTTATTAAAAAATTAACATTTTGTTAAGAACAATTTTTAAAAGAAATAAAAAAAAATGTATCAATAAACTTCGTTTTGTTTCCGTTGCTTTCAGTATATTGTAGATATTATAAAATTGAGAGGTCAAAAAAAAAACTCATTGTAAAGTTACATCAGTTTCCATAAAACAACATTTAATTTGTGAGTGTTAAATGTTCAATAACGAGCTTCCTAATTGTCGTGAAATTTTTACACGACCTCTGAAATACTTCATACAAAAAAATACCAAATTTTTCAGAATATTATCATTATTTGCGATTTGGGACTCAACATCCTTAATATTCTAGAGAAATTGAAGCAATTGAGACCTATCAATGTTCATTTTAGTCCAGTGACTCAAACTTAGATGTCTTAGAAAATTTCGTTATACCAAGTTGCTATTTGTAGTTGCTATATTACGAGGGTGGTTCGATAAGTAACTTGGTTCGCATGCTGAGAGAGAACGACAACGGTATTTGTATTTGCTGTTACGAAGCTTCCTTCCTGCGGATGAAAACTCTAGTTACGAGTCATATCCCGTGCAGACATTTATCGGGGGAAGGGGCCGGGGGTTTTCCCAGGTCCTACTACATTCCTATAGGGCAGTGGTTCCAGTGCAGCCAGATCGCGCGTAAACGTTACCCCCTCTCTAGTCTCTTACGCGCCCATCACACAATTATAGTAGCGCGCGTCCGTGAGCGAGCGACGCTTGGACATCTTCGGAAAGAGCCGAGTGCGGTCGAACTGTCCCGACCGCGCTTTCGGCAGCTACACCAATACATCGACGCCTAAGCACGTTCATGTGCGGCCAAGCCGAACGAAGGCTTCGAGGGAAAAAGCAATCTGAGCACGGCTCGCACGTGACGCCACCCGACGGCTTTTTTTAGTTTATACGTTAATTTAAATATAACAATAAATCTAAATTACAACTTATTTATCTTCTAAAAAATTGGAAAATATATTTATATTCGTATTATTATATTAATTCTCATACTTTCATCAAGCGATAAAGCATTATCCCCAAAAACAAGTCAATCATGCACTGGCCGCCAATCGTAAGTGCCAGAAAGTGCATTTTTAACACAAGCGATAGGATGGTCCCCCGTTGGTAGCGTTCCTGGCTTCGGTTCGCAAGGGCGCAGATCGTTCCTCACGCTCAGCGCTTTTTTTTTAAATCATGATTACTATTAATTCTTATTTGATTAGTTATTTTGATTAGTTATCATATTTATTTTGATTAGTTATCTTTTAGTATCGAAAAATTTATCGCGCACTCTGACCGCTTATTTTATTAGTTTTTACGTTAATTTAAATATAATAATAAATCTAAAATACAACTTATTTATCTTCTAAAAAATTGTTTGCGCTTTACTCACACCCGTCCCTATGCCAAATAAATTGTAATTCATAAAAGTAAGCGGAAATATATTTATCTTCGTATTAGTATATTCATTCTCATATACTTTCATCAAGCGATAAAGTATTATCCCCAAAAACAATCATCCATCCGGCCGCGAATCGTAAATACCAGAAAGTGAACATACATTGACACAAAAAATTAAAGGAGCAAGAAAAGTTGAACTTCGTCAAAAATGGGCGTACATAAAAAAGGATTTTGAAGCTTTAAGTTTCTAGTTTTAGTTTCGACAATGATTTTTTTTTTTTGAGAATTACTGATTGCGCGGTCGGAAGAAATATCACGGCAAAAAAAATTTTGCAAATTTTTCCGTTTTTCGAAGTTCTGCGCGGGTTTTGGAGATTTTTTTCGGACTTGACCAATATCAAGGTCATTGAGCCCATTCAATTCACTTCAATTTGCTTTTCTTTCTCCGTACCACCATTTTTCGCTGAGATATCTCAGGAACTAATGGTCGTACGGGAATTCGATCGGTAGTTTTGGAAGCGTGAATACATACTCTACAAGCTCTGATTATTATTGCATCGAAACTTTTATTTTTGCCATTAGTTTTAGAAAAGTACAAAAAAACGATGTTTTCTTTTATACGAAGTTCAACTCTTCTTGCTCCTTTAATTTTTTGTGTCAATGTATGTTCACTTTCTGGTATTTACGATTCGCGGCCGGATGGATGATTGTTTTTGGGGATAATACTTTATCGCTTGATGAAAGTATACGAGAATGAATATAATAATACGAAGATAAATATATTTCCGCTTACTTTTATGAATTACAATTTATTTGGCATAGGGACGGGTGTGAGTAAAGCGCAAACAATTTTTTAGAAGATAAATAAGTTGTATTTTAGATTTATTATTATATTTAAACTAACGTAAAAACTAATAAAATAAGCGGTCAGAGTGCGCGATAAATTTTTCGATACTAAAAGATAACTAATTAAAATAAATATGATAACTATTTTTTTTTATTTTTTATTATTATGTATTCCTCAGAGGTACGGGGCCTTCCCCTTTTTACCATCCCCTCCTTTTTATTCCTTCCATTCCTTCCGACATTCACAATCCTTCCAGAGCAGCTCCCTACATTCCTTCCAGAGTTCCCCCGCAGAGTGTTGACCGCAGCCACTCTTTCCTAATGCACTACTGTATCGCATTTGCACGAGGGCCCAGGGAAACTGCGGAAAACCTGGGCCGATACAGGCGGCTATATTTGGCTGAGTTTCAGTTGTATTAAACATCCGAAACTCAGACAAACTGCCTCCCGCTCAAAGGTTGACGCGCAAACCAGTGCACGGGCAAGCGGTCACCGCTCCAAGTATTGGCAGCCTCCAATGCTGCTTAACTTCAGTGACCGCCGAGCCCGCACACCGACCGCGCGCCTACCTCTGTCGGTAAATATGATAACTAATAAAAATAACTAATCAAATAAGAATTAATAGTAATCATGATTTAAAAAAAAGCGCTGAGCGTGAGGAACTATCTGCGCCCCTGCGGACCGAAGCCAGGAAAGCTACCAACGGGGGACCATCCTATCGCTTGTGTTAAAAATGCACTTTCTGGCACTTACGATTGGCGGCCGGTGGATGATTGACTTGTTTTTGGGGATAATGCTTTATCGCTTGATGAAAGTATGAGAATTAATATAATAATACGAATATAAATATATTTTCGCTTACTTTTGAGTGAGACGGGTGTGAGTAAAGCGTAACCAATTTTTTAGAAGATAAATAAGTTGTAATTTAGATTTATTATTATATTTAAACTAACGTATAAACTAAAAAAATAAGCGTTCAGAGTGCCCGATACATTTTTTTGTATACATTGATACCGCAGAGAATCAAGAGCTAAATAAGCATTGAAATCATCTAAAAGCCTCGCGTGTGCCGTCGGGTGACGTCACGCGCGAGCCGTGCTCAGATTGCTTTTTCCCTCGAAGCCTTCGTTCGGCTTGGCCGCGCATGAACGTGCTCAGCGTCGATGTATTGGTTTCGCTGCCGAAGGCGCGGTCGGGACAGTTCGACCGCACTCGGCTCTTTCCGAAAATGTCCGAGCGTCGCTCGCTCACGGACACGCGCTACTATGATTGTGTGATGGGCGCGTAAGAGATTAGAGAGGGGGTAACTTTTACGCGCGATCTGGCTGCACTGAGTGGTTCTTAACCGGTGGTCCCCGAAAGCACCCGAAGTGGTTTGCGTAGTCATCATACAATTTTTTAAATTATTAAATAAATGACAACAAGTCGACGACGCATCAAGATTAAGGTGCAAGCCATACAGAAGAAACGTCGGGCGAGGCGGAGGCGCGGATGTGAATTTTCAAATTGTATAGAAACGACGAGACGCGGGCGCAGTCGGGGCGCGGACACGACTGAAAACGGACGATGAAGCGTCGTGCCTGCGCCCTGTCGCTGCTGTTTGTTTTGGATCACGATGCTTCTCAACATTTTGTACAAAAGTACCATGAAAGGGCGCCGTGTCTTCGGTTCATCCTCGCCCGACGTCTCTTCTGTGTGTTCGTTGTTATGAGTGCTCGCTTATTCTTGATTTTCAAGTTTGACAGTAAAATTTGGGGAAAAATCGTTGAAGACTCCGAAGATTTATAAAATAACTGCTACTAATTTTAATACGTAAGTAAAAGAAAACATTTTTGTTGGTTATGTCACACGTTAGGTATGCTAAGTAGGTACTGTAATACTATACAAAGCCACGTCACATGTTAGTTTGTGAAATCTGTTAGATATGCTTTGATTGCGATTTACTTAGTACCCACTCCCAGGGGTGTGTCGTTGAAAGACATGTCTTTTAACGACATTCTCGATTTTATTAATTTTTCAATTCAGTTTTATATTACAGATTTTTTATGTGACTAGTGCCAGAGTTTAAATTATGTAGGCGACTAAGTAGGGAGGACCTAGGAATAGTTAAGTATAATAGACATATTTTGTTTTCAGAAAAAAGCCACTGAAGCGAAAGTATGACGGCGGAAATTCGGCTTTACTTTAATAGAATTAAATGGGACGTTATATGCGCAACTGTTTTTGCCATTGATGCTTTAAAGCTGTCAAAGTTGGGACGTCATTTAAAAACCGTGACATCCGAATTATTGTGATCGTACACGAAAATTCTTCAAAGGCAAACTAATAAATCTAACAAAAATGAAACATTGACCCAATGGAACACGTTATGCACTATCTGAAAAAAAACATTGGCTGCATCGTTTGAAATTTCGAAATTGATTGTCAAATCCAAAAAAGCACACAAAATCGGCGAATCTCTAATAAAGCCTTATATGCTTAAAGCTGCTGCATAGCTTTTGGGGCACGGAGCTTGAAACAAAATTCGTGAAACTCTTCTATCAAACGACACAGTGAAGCCGCGTTTTCATAAAATATAAAATGATATTGAAGAACAAATTATTAATAAGATAAATTGTAGTTATTGCGCATTACAATGTGATGAATCTACCGACGTATCACAATGTTGTTAACCACTTGTATTTATTTATTTTTTGAATGACGATAAAACGTTCAAAACGGAGTTACTATTTCTTTTTGAGAACTGAAAACGACGACGCAACCGTTATGGATATAATAAGTCAATACTTCGAGAAACAGACTTATGTACCAAAAGCTTGCTGAGTTTTGGTGCAAGTCATAGCAAGGGACGGTGCCCTTGCTATGTTCGGTTCCTGCTCTAGTCTTGCACCTTTGATTAAACAAAGAATCAATCGCAATAACGACGGACTGCGTTATTTATCGTCAAGCATTGACTGCCAAATCGCTCCCGGAATGATTTGCTATTATGATGAAAACAGCTATAAAAGTAGTCAACTGTATTAAAACAGTGCACTTAATACTCGTCTCTTCAAAAAATTATGCTCTGACATGAACTCTGAACACGAAACGCTGGTTTTTCACACCAAAGTGCGTTGGCTTTTCGAAGGAAACATGCTGTCAAGGTTGTACGAATTGAGTGAAGTAAAATTATTTTTAACTGATAAGGAAATCGAAGAGTTGCTGTATCAGGTGTGTCAATTCAAATTTCAAATATACTTTGCTTATTTAGTAGATTTTTTCGCAACACTAAATAAATTGTACCTTTAGCTGCAAGGTTCGGGAAATATGAAGTTGGAAGGCACGGGCTGCATATTTGCATTTGGCGATAAAATTAGTGTGTTTATCGCTAAACTCGACTTATGGATCAACAAAGTCGAAAGAGTGAACTTTTCTGCGTTTGATACGCTGAATCGAATTATTGACGGGCAGGGTGCTGAGATTAAAGGATAAATGCAAAAGAACAGGACACTCCATGTGCAAAACTAGAAAAATAAATTCGATCGCTATTTTCCTGACTCCGAGGATGTTCGAAAAGTATTCGGAAACTCACTCGCAATTCTTTCATCATCAACATTTCTAAGGGGCCGGATTAAGGCGTTACCCCCACTGGTAGCGCAAAAAAGGCCTTTTTCATGAATTTTTTTAAAGAAAACTACAAAACTTTTTTAATCGATCAATATACCATCTTAAAGAACACATCTTGAAGAACTTTCAGTAATTTTTTTATTGAAAAATATTACATTGTTTAGTGGCAAATGGCCGTCAATGAAATAAAGTTTTTATATACACGGTTTGCGGTGACCAACATTGCGGCGAAATGGATCATCTGAAAAAAAATGCGGATGGATTTAGTCAAATATAAGTATAAACTAGTCTTTAATCGAAGGATTTTAAAAAATATTCATTTTTCACAAAATGGCGGACAGTCAAAGTTAATGGTTCGATTTTAACGAAAAAAACGGCCCTTTTTTGGCTATATAACGGCCATTCTTTTTCGAAAAAAAAATCGAACGATTAAAGACTACATTTTTATGTATTAAATAAGCCTGCAAAATTTCAAGAAGATCGGTTCATTAGTGTTCGAGTAATCTTGGTCACCGACTTCAGAAATGCCATTTTAAGAAAAACGCGTTTAAAGTTTCAGTTTCAGTTCTTCAATTCACGGATTCTTCTCTTTCAACGCTCATATCTCAGTCAATTTTGTTCGGATCGACTTGAAATTTTCAGGACATATTCTCAGATACTTATACTTCAAAAAAATTCAATAAAAAATCGATTTTTTCAAAATCGCAAGTGGGGGTAACCCCTTAAATTCAAGAAGAATTAATTGAAATGCAACAGGATAGTAACTGCACGAATACATTCGAAACAGGAAGTGAGCTTGAAGATTTTGGATTCGAAAAGTAATTTCTTTTCCTATACTTCAAGAAATTGCTTTACGATACCTACCCTTATTTCCGACCACATACTAATGCGAGCAAGGATGCTCGGCGCTTTTGCCAGTACCGACATCCTCTCTGCTTTGAGTAGCATCGAACCAAGGTTTCAGCAGTTGGTAAACAGTAAACAAACACAAAAATCGCACTATAATAATATAATTAAAGTAAAATTTTCTCGAATAATAAAATATTCTTGGTTTCCTATAGATTTATCCGTGTTGTATTTATATAACGACGTTATAATAATTTATATTACCACCAAACAGTTGGTGATCCATGGCAAGACAAAAATTTAGTCACATGATTCCTTATCACTAAAAGGTTAAGGACCACTGCTATAGAAGTTTGATAGGGATGTCCCACGTACGGAGTCTATATTAGAGTCCAAATGGATTCTGCACTATTTTTTGAGTAACGTCGTATGAATTTTTTTATTTCAAATAGTCAACCGGAATCTGTTGGATCTCCAAAGAAAAAAATATCCTTTCGTGATCCCGTGCACAAATTATTTGGAGTCCCACGATGCACCCACATCTCTTACGCATGTGTTGTTGAAACAACTTGGCGTGTTCAAACATAATCTGCACGCTTCGTGAGAATGTATTCGTTGGGCGACATTATGCCAAGGGCAATAAAATAACGAACGATAAGTACAGTGGGTTTCAATGGTGTGATTCAAATCGATTTCTAGGATATATTTTTATAGGCGATTTATACTTTTCTAGATCCATTCATTTTATACACCTATAGGGGATCTCGAGGCAAGATGAGAACGGCTAAGGTCATGTTCAAATAAAACAATACATAGTATGAGTCAGTTAACTTTAGTTATTCCTTTAAATTATCTAGCAATTATTGATATTTTAATTTTGGAAACAAATCAGTCTTTCTAGTGTAAGTATACAATATACGTATTTTTAATTAACGCTTTATTTTTACCATCTTACCCCATACGAGGCGCTGGGAGCATGATGGGAAACGAATTATTGGCATCTTTCGCATATAAAAATTGTTCCATGCTCAATACCAGCAATGCGATAGAAGAATCGTCTAAGTTCCGTAGTATTTAGTCCTAATAATCTTGCTTCCATATCTTTACATCATTTGAGATACTGTGGAAAACCCGTACCGATATAGGCGGCCCTATGTTTTTTTGATTCTCTGGTGGACTTTAACTTAAGTATTTATACCAAGGTATTAAAAGTATTGGCCTTCCGCTCGCTGGTTGATGCCCCAGCCGGTGCATGGCTAAGCGGTCACCGCTCCGAATATTGGTTACGCGCAATGGAGCTTAACGCGAAGTATCGCCAGAGACGAATCACGACAGCTGATTTATCAGTGTCATTTATTGAATAATATATAAAAAATTGGCAAATAATAATATATAAACTACTATTACATGAAATATTATATTGAATATTAATATTTATATGAAAAATAAATGCTTCTTTAAAAAAAACATTGAGCGTGGGGTCCCAAAATGACCGGATATTTTATTTATTAATAAATATTTTATTTATTAGCCGTCCGTGTTTGAAAACTTTCACTCTTTTGTCGAAATTTTCTATAACGATTTGGCATAATTGCAGACTAATTTTATACATGGTGCGTTCAATTGCTTCCGTGAGCTCCGGAATGGTCTGTGGATCATTGTACACTTTTCCTTTCAGAAAATCCCAAAGAAATAAGCCTAATGGCGTCAAAGCGCACGATCTTGGTGGCCCCAATTCACATCGTCGCGGCGCGACATAAGACGACTATGAAATTTTGTCCGCGATAACTGCATTGTTTCGCCCGCAGTGTGGCAGGTTGCGCCAATCTTGTTGAAAGAATATGTCTTCCAAATCCAGGCTGTTAATGCTATTTATCGGATATTGTGTTCCAAACATAACCTCCATGTTTGTATCGCATATTAAAATGAAAATATTCGTATTTTCAAAATAAAAAATACGTTTTATTAATAAATTAAAATGTTAGGTAATTTTGAGACACCTTTTATATATACATATATGCATAGGGAATGTGCATAGATATAACGGCTTGAAGGCATCCTTTCACCATGTACATATGTGCATTGGGAATGGCTATACACACAAACGTTGAAAGCCAGTTCCGTATATATATACCCCAGGTGTAGAAGTATGAAATCTCATTTTTTTGTGAAAATTACACGTCTGTTGTTTGAAAACGATGAAAACGAGTGGAGACGGCTTTCTGCGTCACATTCAATTGATCCGCGAGTTCTTGTTGACTTTGAATATCATCTTCATCCAATAAGGCTTGCAATTCGTTGTCTGCGAACTTTTTCGATGGTTTCCCACGCTCTTCGTTTCTCACGTAAAAATCACGACTTTTGAATTTTTCGAACCACCCGAAACACTGTGTTTTACCAAGAGTATGTTTACCGTAAGCTTCGACAGGCATTCGATGCGATTCTGCAGCAGTTTTCTTCAAATGATAACGGAACCCGAGTCGAAATTTAGACCCTCCTTTAAACCTCCTTTCGATCCCAATTTGTCATTCAATAGAGGTTCAAGAGGTTCAAATGGAAATCTCAAAAACATGTATATCAGAACCTACTGAACCTCCAAAAGTGGCAGAAATTGGACTTTTTCACTCAAAGGAGGGTTTAGTAGGTTCATCTGAACCTCCTTTAAACCCTAGTGAGCCTGATTTAATGCTTACGCAAACCTACAGACCCTCTTTTAAACCTCCTTTCGCCCTACTAACTCTCCTTTGACTCCTTTCACCGGTGGCTCGCAGAGCCTCCTTGCCCTCCTTTAAACCTCTTCTGACCCTACTTACCCTCCTTTAAGCCTACTTCAATATGCTGCCCTCCGCTCCCCCCTTCTCTCCCATCCGCAGTTCACCGATATCCAATCTTTCATTTTCCTTCTGCGTTGGATTCAAAGGAGGTTCTGTAGGGTACAGATAGGACTTTAGGCCAAAACGAGGTTGTGTAGGTTCACGCAAGCCGAGCCCATAGGCCTAAAGGAGGCTCAGGAGGTTGAATAGAAGGTTCAGTAGGGCTAAAGGAGGGTCGCCAACGGTGCAAATTTCTCCATATAGGTTCAAGGGGAGTCAAAGGAGGGCGGCGGTCTGTGCGTTACAAAGGAAATAGGTTCTTGAGCATTCAAAGGAGGGTCTAAATTTCGACTCGGGAAAACCAATGCTGTCCGCAAATCGTAGTTCGTAGGCACAAAACTCGACATGTTTAAGGTTATAGAAAAATATACCGGTGTAGGGAATTTGGGTTGTTGCGTTGAAAATCTTCGTCAGCTGTTAGTTGGGAGATGATGGCGCTGCAGAAGCGGTCTTACGGTCCCTAAACTGATGCCTAGCACCATCTATAGGGAAATTCCGGTTTCATACTTCTACACCTAGTGTGTGTGTATATGTATATATATAGAATTGGACTTTATAGACAGCGTAAACTCCCGCAAAGACGTCGAGGGCTCCTCCCGATATGTGTACAACTCTGAAGCCCGCAAACCCGAGAATTGTCGGTTTACGAGCGATTACGCGTCTCGTCTCTACCCTTCCGTCGTGAGTGTATTACGTGTGTCGATCGACGTCATCCGGCACATACTCGTGGAAGCGTAGAACGTAACATGTGTCTATCGGGGCGATAAATCGAAAATACTTGGCGCCCCCGTGACCACTTTGCACACCCTGTGCGCACTTGTAGTTTTCGGTTCGCATATGCGCGTGCAATTCGCACGTGTAGGAGTATTCGTGTAGAAAATCGCGCTAATTTTGGCAGACCGACAAAAAATTGTAACAATGCGACGGGCGATTATTCGTTCTATTTACTGGTCATAGTTCTCGCGGTAGAGAAAACAATAAATAGAGGCGCAAGTGAAAGTATTTTCGTACGAGGATGGCGTACGACGTCGTCGGAGAGGTTGAAAATCGCTTTTTCCGAGTCAGCGGACAATGAAAGAAGTGTGGGTGCTCTAATGAAATTATCCATCGAGTGTAGTTCTCGTCTAACGTGGGTAAAAATCACCGCAGATCGGTTGTCCAAGGCGGGTAAAAATCACCGCAAACTTTCGATTCGCTTCCGAGCCGATGAATGGACGAGCCAACGGGTGAATTGATCTCGCACCCTGAACGTTTTGATCTCAGGCTATGGTGATACGTAAACGTGTGCACTCAAGGCATTAGTTTCATCGCTCTAGTATATTATGGTGCTATTGCCCCATAGTGTTTTATCAGAGGGTCTTATTTTTTAACGTACCGGACTATTCGTGCGTTTTTTCGCAAGTGGTTTATTATTTATTAGTTTATCTACACGTGTAAAGCAGTTCCGCAACTGACTGACGACACATTGGCAATGAACAGCCTAAACCGCTGAACATAGAAACATCAAATTTGAAATATATGTTCCTCAGAAAGTGTAGAGGTGCACTTAAAGGCAAAGTCGCGAGGTGTAACTCTCCGATTTCGATGAAATTTGGCATGTTTGTAGAACGGGTAAAAATAGGTGACATGTATTTTTTTATATCTGCGGGATCCGGTTTTTAAGGGCTGAAACGTACCCTCGAAAATAGGGGTGTTCTTCGTTTTTTGTCGATAACGTTCTAACGGTACGAGATATGAAAAAATTCAAATTGCAACAACCTTTATTTGCTACGGAGATTTATTCATTGGAGATAAGAACGATGCAAATAACAACAAATTTCATATTGTTTATTGTAAAAATGCATTTTTTAAATACGTAACTCCGAGATTTTTTAATCGATTGGGATGTCAATTTGCATGCATGTAGAGGATGGAAAAGTAGCCAATACGTATTTTTTCTTTTTTCGATATCTCATAATTACGGGGTTGAAACTGCCCTTCGATCTTCAGCAAAGAGCATCGTATAAATTCACATCAATAATTCACGCTTTTTTGGTACTGTCGGAGTCAGTACAAAATTTGCCATCGTTTTGGATAGTAAAACGCATTGTAGACGTTCATGATGACAATGATGAATACAGCAACAAGAGGCGCATTGTTTATTGTAATAATTCGTGAATAACTGGTGAAAAACTCTCTTCAATTTTCCACTAATATGGGCGCAGGTAAATATCGCAATCACGGACAAACTTCGTGCTTCGGGAAGCAACTGAATTACAATTCTGTATTTACCGAGGAATTCTCTCCCGACACGTACTTCCGTTGAAGGTTATAATATAATCAGAAAAATGTTTTCGCGCTTACCTATTTAATAAACGTTTACAAATTTATATTTTTTATGGATTACACTTTTACAAAGTTCCACCGGATTTATGAAGTTTGGTGGTCTTTCTTTTTCGTAACCGGTTTATACCACGCATATTTAAAAAAGTTTCCAACTCGTGGAGAAGCAAACTGGTTGTGTGTAAGAGATTGCAACTTAACAATATTGTCTCTCAAGTGCCGATTCACGTCGTAATTGTCTAACATTACTATGTCAGAAAAGGGTTTGACGAAGTTTTTCCATACACGGAAGCCATAAACATTAAGGACTGTATCTTTCCCGTTGTAACTGCAAGAATTGCTAATTATAATGTGAACTCATTGTCTACAGAACTACTGAAAGTGGTGCAATGTATTTACCTGCTGGAATGGTTAAAACTTTAATATCTTTCCCTTGCATTCTTTAAATGGAGTTGGACATTGACCGCTCCGAGAATCTAGAAGTATTATCGATGTTCGGCCCGTATTGGGAATGTGTAGGTACTTCTCGAAAGCAACGGTTGAAATGATTAGTCATCAATTTTTCAGATTTCGAAACGAATAGATATATATATATTTTCGGCTCTGAACAAACGTTATCGACAAAAAACGAAAAATACCCCTATTTACGAAGGTGCGTTTCATCCCTTAAATCCCATATATGTGATAAAGCACTGAAAACGATCCGACAGGTTTTTTTTATCGGCGAAAAAACGGTTTTAAGGAGAGAAACGACCACCCCCCCCCCTCCCCAAAAAAAGCGTGTCCCGCTTAATTTAATTTTTTTTTCAATATTTCTGTAGTTGATTTTTCTACGTTATATTCGAAGAATTTTGGTTTTTGTTCCATGTAGTTGGTTGGACTGCTTGTGGGTAAAGCAAAACCACCCCTGGACACGCCTTTCTTTGACGGGTGGTTACCCCTTTTAAAACCCTTTTTCTGCAGAAAAAAAAATACGTGTTCAATCGTTTTCAATGCTTTATTACATATATGAGTTTCAAAAAAATCGAAGGCAGGCACTTGAGTGATGGTCCTTGTCAGCTGGCACAGTAGCTTTTTTTCGGTAATACATAGAAATTTAACGGAGACTAAGCAAAGAAAATGTATCCGGAAGAAGATATCGAGGATTTTACGGGGATGTTGCTAGTGCTCGTAACCCGTCCGGAGTGAGCACTAGCAAGTGAGTGAGTCACATAGTTTGCGGCGGTGCCGTGCGAAGCTGCCTCGATTCTTGCCTCAGCCAGTCCGGACGCGCCTATTGCGTATTAAATATTAAATATTTGATGTTCAGTTATTATTACTATTTAATATTTCATCATTGATTTGATTTTTGTTTAGTTATCATCTACTATTCAAAATTTAATACTTAACGTCCTATATTTAAAAGGTAATATCTAGTACTCGATATTTAAATTTAAATGTTGACGAGTTATTGTTTTACCATTGATTTAGTATTTATTAATTTATAATTCATTATTCAGTATTTATTATTTACTATTTATTGAATTACGTAGGGAAATTTATACCAATATTTTCTTTCACTATTGAGACCGAAAGTGCGACAGAATCGATTGCGACCGTTGAATGAAAAAGAGGATGGCTTTATACGTATCCCAGGGGTGATTCACAGCCGATTAAGCTTAGCTCGTGGTGGCGTCGATGAAAGAAGAGAAAAGCGAAGATAAAAACGATACCCAAGTTTCCCCCGTATTGCCCTACTTTTTTAAACGACAGTCGCTTTTGAGCCAGCGAACCGCGAAACCATGAAAACCCAACGAACATTTGGATTTTTTCGTGCTCCCCCTCGTGTCTTATTTTGCAGTAAAGGAAAAAAATCGAACGTGCTAAATTGGCCCGTGGATAATTTTGCTACCTCATTAAATTCGTCGGGCATTTACATGTATACTGTTCTTCTTTGAAAATAATTTCTTACTTTGTTTGCTTGTTTTTAATTATTGGGTCGCCGCAAAAGTTTTTGGTCGCAAAAAAGGAAACCCTCGAGGGGTTGCCTGTTTTTGTTTTTTCGACCGAATAAATTTTGTCGTAAGAGGGTGCTCCCTTTGACTCGCGCGATATTTTACAAGAGAAAATTTCAGTCTATTCGGCGAGGCAACAAAAAGGATTTCATCCTGGCTGACGGCGTTTTTGCTGTTTTTTTTTCCTTTTTTCAATTTACAATCGATTAGATATTGTTGAAAGGGAGTCCTTCCTCGTTGCGACCAGGAGAGAACTTTGGTAACCCAGTTCTCTCCACCGCCGAGTTTAATCAGGCTTGAATTCTTCAAAACCGACTTCCGAGCCTTTCCATATTTTGTTACAAAAAGGGAAAAGAAAAAAAGGATCGACAAAAATACTCGACCCAATGAACTTCTCTGGGCACCCCATTAAAAAGAAATACTCTTTTCGTTCCCAATCTGACATGTATCACACTTCAATAATCAAAACGTCATTTTTTTGCTGTCAGCGTTTTGTACCAAAGAAAAGAAATATTGAAATATTCATAGAGATAATCGTTGCATCACGAAGCGTAGAATTTCACTTGTAGCACACTCCGAGCGACCCCAGCAAAAGTGGCAGAATGAATTTTATGTGATTTCAATCGTCTACTCGATCCTTCCGGCGATTTTCTGTGCTATCGATACGACGTAACCAAATTCCCAGCTGCAGGGGTAGGCTCGGTGAATTAGGTTTAGTCTTATTATTTCGCTTTCTCTATTCAGCACAAGAGGCACTTCCATTTAGCGCACAGTAAAAAAAAACGACAGATGCGAAAATATCGAGGGCGTAATTGCGATCCAGTACTCGAGTCGAATATCTCGATTATCGAATCGCATTTTTTCAAAGTTTCTCGCCCTTATCCTCCTTGCGTCGCTCGGGGCAGCGGACCCCGGATATCTCATACGTACATACATATGTCTCTATTTCTGTGTGTATGTGTGTGTGTGTGTACGAACATATATATATATATATATTCATATGTACATTATAATAACTTTTAGTACAATAAAAAGTCTATCCATATTTATACACATACGTGTGTGTGTCCCTTTACGTTTAAAATAGTAGTGGTTGCATTTTTATTCCTTGTATATCTTTTTGAAGGGTGTTTACATAAACGTAAACCCTCCCTTCCCTTTTCATTTTTATAAATCATTTTTCATTGGTTTTCTTATATCTGTTCTAGTTGCTAGTTTATTATTTTGCTATATTTATTTCTATGTATCTATAGTTTTATATCTAGCAACTATAGATATATAGACTATAGATTTTATTTATCTATAGAATTTATTATCAAATTATCTGACGTAATCGCATAGTTGCTTTGCCGGTTGCATCTTCAATTGGGCTTCTATTTCTCGGCCAATTTCCAAACCCTGCTATTTTCCAACTATTGCTCCAGTTTATTTACTATTTCTTGATTTCATTTTCCCTCAACTTCCGTACACTCGCAAATATGTCTCAAATTTTCAATTGCTTGCTTGCATATTCTACATTTGGCGTCTACATATCGTTTCTTCCCGTCTTTCTCGACACTACCACATCTTATCCTCGCTCACGTTTCTTTTAATTCTACGCTAGTATTTTATTTTTTTCAACGTAAGGGGTAGTCAACTTTAATAATGAATTGTAAAAAACTGTTGGAATCGAATCTTTTTTATTATTGTTTGTAGTTTGGGGACATCGTAACAAAGAACTATCAACAATCAAATAAGAATAATTATTAGACTGGCAGAGTTTGGGACACCTAATGTAATAATGTTTGCAGATTATTCTCATTTCATTGTTGATCATACTTTGTTGGCGTGTAAAGTTTGATTCCGTATGACAGTTATTTAAATTAAATTTCAAAGTTGCCTACCAGCACTTAAAAAAAATAATAAAATCTCGAGAAATGCTTCAGTTTTGCATAAACATTACTTAGCTATACTTGATAGCGGAAAACATCTCCTACAACCTTTTCACGGGTTCGTAACCAATAACCAGTAGCCCTGTGTATATACTAGGGATGCCGATGTGAAAATCGATTGTTACAAGAATCGATTCTTGTCCGACCAATAATCGATTTTTTTAATCGATTCTTTCGAATTAATTAATTGTCCAAATTGATCTTTCAAGGGCAAGATCGATTCAAAATTTTTATTATAAAACCGACTCACTATTCCCATCTCCGATAAAAATTACGCCATTATACAAAAAAAAAACCGTGCGATATATCGTAGTATAAGAAAAATAAAAAGTACTGCGTTTACGCTTCATTATAACACGTGATATTATGTATAATTAAGGATAAGTCACATTGACTAGTTTTATAAACCGTATTCATGTATTTTACTTCCTGTATAGTACTAAAACTATTCTAATGATCCAGAATAAGAAAATTCATGACAAGTTTTTAGTGTTAAGCCCAAAGATCCAAGTACCAAAGACAATCGCAAAATGTCTATATTAAGTATTTACTAATAGATAAAAAAAAGACTGTGCTTACATTTATGAGCACTTACTGTATAAAAAACGTAATACCCCGTTGATTACATTTATATGTGTATTTTTTGTAAACAAAATTTACTGTTTTGTTTTGAAAAACTAAAGTATTGCTTCTGAATCTCAAAAAATTAAAAGGAAAGCAATACTTTATAATAAAAAGATCTTTCAGTTACGCATTTATTTTTGTTAAACATTAATAAATAAAAATATTTATTCTCGACGTGGTGATTCTTATTTTTATACCTGAATCATAAAAGTACCTTTGATTTGAAATTTCTTTCATTCTTTTTCAAGCTCTGTTTTATTCTCTATTTTTTCTCGCTACTTAATACAATTCGATTTTCACTGAATTGATCCTTTTGGTCCTAATATGTTATGAAATCGATTCGTTGAATTACAATTCGATTCGATGCATCGATTTCATTCTAACAATCCGGCATCCCTATTACATACAGTTCCGGTCGTTTCTCTAAATTCTTTTGAAAAATAGCCGAGCGACGATAGCAATTACGTTTATGACCCTCTTCCACACAGCCTGTGCGCGCTTGTAAGTTGGGTCGCAAAGCCTCGTCAATTTCTCACCGCGTCTATAATGCACAGAGGGTTTTTTCTTTCGAGCTTCCAACTCTACTCTATTTGAAGTGGCTCTACATCGCGGCAAACACATCGAACAAAAAATACTGCAATCGAATTTTCGCCGCTGATGACGTACACGCGAGCACACGTACAGGCGTATGAAAATGTATGTCGGCTCCCTCACGTACGCGCTTTGAAGGGAAAATAAGAAAAAAAAAATACAAATACGTAACGTGGAGTAGTTTGCGCTGGGGTGGAACCACCCCCGGTGAGTGCCACCCTCGAGAGCGCGATTGCCTTGTGGCACACGCGCGCATACAAATGTATATAGGGTAGTCGAACCGCACCGCGTGACAACCCGCTGCGTTTTTGTCCGGCAAACAATGCTCGAGGTCGTGTCCCGAACGCGAACCGCCAAAAATCGGAGGACCCGAATCGAGAATCCGAAATGAGACGAAAAAAACAACAGGAAACTAACGCGGTAGGGTCAAGTGGAAAAAGATCTAAGCGCCAGTACGTGCAGGGCAATAGTCTGTATGTTTAGACTACTGTGTTTTTTTTTCGTTCGAGCTACGGTCAACTTTTGATGAACCGCTCGGAGAACGCGCGCGTTTCTGAACAGAATATCGCGGTCCTTTCACGTTTTTCACCTTGCCGGTGAAAACGCGTACCCAAGGGCAAACGGTAACGGTACATCGTAGCTTTTTTCGTCTCTTGCTGTATATACCCGTTTTTTTTTAATATTCATTTATTTTGTTTTTTATTCGCGATTTGTTTGGCGCCCGCGCTACATTTTTCGGATGGAAGAGATGGGGGAGAGGGGGGGGGGCGGGAGGGCGAGAGAGAGGGAGAGAGAGCACCAAATTTTACTTAAGGAGGTATGATCACTTCCACGGGGTCAAAAAAGAGTCTATATTTATTGAACCCACAGCTGCTCTGATTGATGTTTACTTATGTTGATTATTACGTGTGTGAAGTTAGCATCTCACCAATAAAATCCGTATTAAGTGGCATCCCGAATAGTTCTACAGTTCTTGATAAGTTTTAAGGATGTTGAGTCCCAAATCGCAAATGATGATAAAATTCTGAAAATTTGGTATGTTTTTGTATGAAGTATTTCAGAGGTCCTGTAAAAATTTCACGACAATTAGGAAGCTCGTTATTGAACAATTAACATTCACAAATTAAATGCTGTCTTATGGAAACTGATGTAACTTTGGAATAAGTTTTTTTTTGACCTCTGAATTTTATAATATCTACAATATACTGAAAGCAACGGAAACAAAACGAATTTCATTGATAAATTTTTTTTTATTTATTTTAAAAATTGTTCTTAACAAAATGTTAATTTTTTAATAACGAGCTTCCTAATCGTCGTGAAATTTTAACACGACCTCTTAAATACTTCATGAAAAAACATACCAAATTTTCAGAATTTTCTTATCATTTTTTATTTCAACCTTTAAGGAGGTTAAAGTAATGATGATAGAATTCTGAAAATTTTGTATGTTTTTACATTAAGTATTCAGGAGGTCGTGTAAAAATTTCATGACGATTAAGAACCTATTTATTGAACAATTAACATTAACATGTTTCATAGGGACTCAACATCCTTAATAATAGTTCTGTCGATTTTACTATCGAAAACGTATTTTGAAAAAATGAGATGCTAACTTCGCAAAATGAATCGTAGCACCTCATCGAATTTCGCAAATTGGACCATGCCAAAGTTGAAATTTCGAGAGTTCTACATCCTAAACCCATTCTGTCAGTAGATCTATCGGTTGCAGCTAATTGGAATCGCTAACAATGGGTATAACCAAAATATCCGTAGATAAGGGAGATGTTGGGGTATAACTGTGAGTTTTGGGTCGTGTAAAGATTTTAAACGATAACTAGAGCTCCCTAATTTGTTGTACGTGAACAAATAAAAACTCCAAAATTAGATTGTCCACGACTCGGTAGTAACCTTCGTAATAATAATATTAACATATTCACCATTAAAAAGGAATAAAAAGACAAAAAAAAAATCGGCCGGAAACCTATTAAAATAGGCTTGAATTACCTCAGCGGAATTAACACGCTAGGCAGAGTATAATTATACATATTTATGGACGTTTATGTCCATAACTCCTGTAGGTTTCACGAACCGGCAAATCGCGAACCGGCGAAGTTGAAGTTTTTCTCCAAATGACTTTCTCAACATCGGCGACCACGATATTTCAAAAATCACTGCACCGATCCACTCCAAATTGTACAAGTTTCTTTTAGACATCAAAAAGCAGTGCTTGATCGAAGGAATTTTTATTTGATACTTCCTTTTTCTGTCTACGAAAATAGAGCCTTTGTCCACCGAAAATCGGAACTTTCATTTTGGACGGCGGCCATTTTTTTCAAAAATCAATATTTCATCGGTTCCTTCGTTCAAGCACTAGATCATTTCATGCAAAAACTAAATGCGTTTGATTTTTTCTTATTTCGGATGATTTGTTTCCGAGCAGCAGTGGTCATTGCGAAAGACTTTTTACAAACAGCGCTCTGCACAAAACATTGTAGCTACCACACTTATAAATATTTTTCAATACAAAAATTGCAAAAGATACACGGAGAAAACTGGAGCCTCGGAGTTAAGAATTAATACTATGCTTCTAAAAAAAAATATCATTAAATATCAAAAAGTATTGAATGGAAGATAAAAATTATAATTATGGTATAGTAATAATGAAGAAATGTAAATTTTAACCTACGATATGGCACGTAAACTGATACAAATAATAAATTTTATTCGGCATATTGTGATTTTTCGTAGTATTCAAAAAATATTTTGCCCACGTAATTGGAACAATTAGTTTCCAGTATTTTACAAAAAGTACACGGTATAAAGAGTCACATTTTACTAATCAACTCCGTAATATTTTTCGCTATACGCCGAAGATTAATGCTATGCGTATAGTGAAATCTATACATACACGAAGATTCATGCTATACGTATAGTAAAATCCATATGAAAATATAGCGTGTAATAAAGGTTGGTATTTTACAAAGCACGCATTATTTTTGCTATACAGCGTATAGGACTCGCGCCTATGCGAGAATAGTTTCAAATGTAATATGCAAGCATCATTTTTACTATACGGTGTGAGAATCATTTTTACACTTCTATAACAACAAGTCTTAGAATTTCCGAACTGGCAGTAAACTGCTATATTTTCTAGCAATGAATGTTAGAATTCTGGCAACGAGTGTTAAAATTTGAGGCCGTATTTTTCTCCGTGTACTCAGAATCAAAGTCTGCAATGTTAAAAAAAAAATTGAACATCTGCACACGTTTTCCCGAGAAAAAAATCACGAAAACACTTCTTAGTAGGGTCACTTTCTGTCGTTTAAGGCGTTACCCCCACTTGTAGCGCAAAAAAGGCCTTATTCATGAATTTTTTTAAAGAAAACTACAAGACTTTTTTAATCGATCAATATACCATCTTAAAGAACACATCTTGAAGAACTTTCAGTAATTTTTTTATTGAAAAATATTACATTGTTTAGTGGCAAATGGCCGTCAATGAAATAATGTTTTTATATACACGGTTTGCGGTGACCAACATTGCGGCGAAGTGGATCATCTGAAAAAAAAATGCGGATGGATTTAGTCAAATATAAATATAAACTAGTCTTTAATCGAAGGATTTTAAAAAACATTCATTTTTCACAAAATGGCGGACAGTCAAAGTTAATGGTTCGATTTTAACGAAAACAACGGCCGTTTTTTGGCTATAAAACGGCCATTTTTTTTCGAAAAAAAAAATCGAACGAATAAAGACTACATTTTTATGTATTAAATAAGCCTGCAAAATTT
Source organism: Ophion costatus (assembly GCA_951751655.1). Lineage (NCBI taxonomy): Eukaryota > Metazoa > Arthropoda > Insecta > Hymenoptera > Ichneumonidae > Ophion > Ophion costatus. The sequence continues at coordinate 9,768,250 of OX632367.1, forward strand.
CAAGAAGATCGGTTCATTAGTGTTCGAGTAATCTTGGTCACCGACTTCAGAAATGCCATTTTGAGAAAAACGCGTTTAAAGTTTCAATTTCAGTTCTTCAATTCACGGATTCTTCTCTTTCAACGCTCATATCTCAGTTAATTTTGTTCGGATCGACTTGAAATTTTCAGGACATATTCTCAGATACTTATACTTAAAAAAATGCAATAAAAAAATCGATTTTTTCAAAATCGCAAGTGGGGGTAAACCCTTAATTCAATTACGTGAAATTTTAGAGAGGCAACGAAAGGGAGCGAGAAAGCACGGGTGCTTTTTCTTACCCGATATCCCTCCTTCCCTCGTGACGATGAAACGGTCGCCTCGCTGTATCTAGCTGCACGAGAGAAACGTATCGTTTCCGCACACGATCCTGCAAGTCGAGAACACACACACACACGCACACACACGCGCGCGCGCACGCACACATGTAATACATATGCACAGCGCCCTTACCTTCACAAGTTCCACGGGCAAACGATACACATTTGTTAGAGGTTGAAATCGTGAGAGCCGTGCACCGGAGAACTTGAAGATCTCATCCCCCGAAGAAAAAGAGCGAGAGGGAGCGGGAGAAAGAGCTTAACCGCGGAGCTAAGTCACCTGTCTTTGATCGATGGGCGAGCGCCTGGCCGAGACTTCCTTCTCTCTCCCTCTTCTTCGTTTTCTCTCCATTCCTTGCTCTTCTTTCCCATATCGTGACTTTCTGCCCTCCTCTGTCACGTTTATCCTTTTGTCCACCTTTTTTTCTTCGTCCCTTTAACCACCAACACAATGGAGCTCTCAGGAAGCCTGTGGGTTTGACAAATTAAAACTAAAACTTTTTCCGACCCGTACGAGCTTGGATCTAACCTCTTCCTAGCGTTTCTCTTCTTTGCGCACAGCCCTTCCGGTGCCCACACAATCCGTACATACGACAGAGCTGTTAATTTTTTCAACGCCCTAAAGGAATCTCCGAATACAAAAAACACCCCTTCGACATGGAACCCTAAACTTGCATCGCCTGTGTTCGGTATACAAATTGACGATCACTCATACACACACACCCACGTGTATGTATCACATATATACGATCGACGGGAATTTTATCGAATTCGTAATTGCAGCAGCATGGAAAAGCGACGTGGTGCCGAATTTGCGAATTGCAGGTTAGATTTCCCAGTTGCGCGTGACGAGCCTCACTTGTCAATCAAAATTTCATTTCCGATCGCGCGAATTGGTCGACGATGGTGGTGCGGGCTTGGAGCGCGCGATGGCCATCCCCATATGTCGTTTCCGCGTCTGTTCCGAGCTATGCACGGAACTGTATATGACTGGGCCGTACGTTTTCGCCTCCCCATGACACTCATATACGCGGGACACGAGTCCTCTAATCCATTACGTGCCAATTATCTCGCCACGTGGTACCGTTCCCTCCATCTATTTCTACTTCTCTTTCGCGATACGTTCTTCTATCTCGTTCTCCCTGTTCGTTTATATACGTGGGGAAGGAACATTTTGAACACGGTATTTCTACGTAACGTTGGCTATCGGCATATTCGGCTGTTTCGAGCACGTCAGTTAATATTTTTTTCAAACGAATCGTTGATTTTGGCATTTTGAAGACATTGGGTTTCACGTAATGTTGATTGTGGGGACAATGGGCTGCTATGGGGTCGGCTCCCGCAATCGAATGTCTCCAAAATCCGCTTTCCTCATATATATATATATATATATACGGATGTATGTATGCACGTCTATACGTGCACACGTTTCAAAGCTGTTTACACTATTTATTCGTTGGACTTTTCACCTCCCCCTGGTCGTGATATATTGCCCGTGCCTGAATCGAACGAATTGAAACTTTCGCTTTTGCCAGCTCTCGGCGTTCGTGACGCGTAGCTACAGTTGACGATTTATTCTCTATGACGATCTAATATTGGAGAATTATCGTTCCCGTGGACTCGTACATACATCCCAACCCCGCATGCCTGTATATCACAACCCGGTAGCTGTCACGAGAACATACAGCGTCACATTTTTTTTTGCTTAATACTAGGAAAGAAAGTATAAAAGCGAATAACAAAGTTACAATATCGGTGAACAATGACGATGGAGTACACACGCAAGGAGATTAAGATTGGATTGGATGAGATTAGGTTATTGGGTCTATTGGTGCCCTGGGATCAAATATGATCGAGCATGCAATCCGGACTCTTTTCATACAAAAAAGTAAAAATAAAAAAAGATAAAAAGAAAACAAAAGATAGGAGACATTAAGAAAATCAACTTGAACTTAAAACTAATTTTACTAAGTTTATGAGACACGCGTAGTTTCCAAAACTACTAAGCCGTGGTTGCTCCAACTACAAATGATTTACGTCTTTGCCATGAGTTCACATTGCCATAAGTCTTTTCACGTAGTCATTTTCACAAGTTCTTCTAGCAAATGACACTCGACAAACGTTAATGTTAACTATATGAATTGTACAACCATGAAAAGAATAGAAGTTTGACTGAACGAGACATGACGTGCATGCGGTATACAACATCAGTATTTATCCGCCGATTTTGGGATAGCACTGATCAAACCATATCTGTATAGTTGAGCCATTTACAATGGTTGCTAATTATTTCGGGGATAATAGCTAGCCAAACTAGCCACCCAAATCGCATCTTTAGACATACTCGTCGCTTATAGTTCTGCTAACCATATTATGATTGCGGTGTCAACGAACTATATCGAATTTTACAATCCCTGCATTCACCTAGTCGTTTTGTTGTAGATACCATTGATTTTTCTCTCACGAGGAACATCACACAAGTGTCCACCGTCGATTTGGTTGAAACACGTGTTCGCAGATAAAAGCAGCACGTGTCTAATATAGGGTTTTTCAATTGGCGCGGATAGATGTTGGCGGTCTGTGGCGGTCATGTTGTTTTGGTGGCGTCTGTCTAGTCTATTGTTTATTATTCAGGCACTGATGCAAAATCACCATGGCAAGTTACACAATTGAACAGCACGTCAATATGATAAAACTTTATTATCAAATTGAGTGTTCGTTAGTGCAAACGTTGCCCGCGTTGCGCCTATTTTACGGCAGACGCGGTGGCCCTTCACAGTCTCCAACGTTTGGTGCACGGAGAAAACAGGGGCCTCGGAGTTAAGAATTAATTCTATGCTTCTAAAAAAAAATATCATTAAATATCAAAAAGTATTGAATGAATGATAAAAATTGTAATTATGGTATAGTAATAATGAAGAAATTTAAATTTTAACCTACGATATGGCACGTAAACTGATACAAATAATACATTTTATTCGGCATATTGTGATTTTTCGTAGTATTCAAAAAATATTTTGCCCACGTAATTGGAACAATTAGTTTCCAGTATTCTACAAAAAGTACGCGGTATAAAGAGTCACATTTTACTAATCAACTTCGAACGATGTTGTACCCCATACATAATGGCATACGTAGGCCTTTCGAATAAAAAATAAATTTCGTTAATACCTCACACACAGCTTGTTTTATTCCATTTCAACATCTACCCGCCTTTATTGAAAAAACCCTGTAGTTTTCAATGCTTTACCACATACATGAGTTTAAAAGTGAGTGTAAAATGAGTGTAAAATACATGAGTTTAAAAATGAGTGTAAAACCTAAATCTCCGAAAGATGATTTTGTATAATAATGCAATTAACGAATGAAGAATTTGCGTTGCATTCCAACGATGTAAGCTTCAACGCTTCGCCCGGAGGGTTAAGTTGAATCGCGTAGCCGCAACGAAACGCCCGTCGCAACACGGCAGCCATTACAAGATCATTGGAAAATGGAGGGAGAGTGAGGGAGGGCGAGAGGGAGAGAGAGAGAGAGAGGGAGAGAGAGAGAGAGAGAGAGAGAGAGAGAGAGAGAGAGAGAGAGAGAGAGAGAGAGAGAGACAGACAGACAGACAGATGATCCGATGACTCGAGTGATGCCGATACTCAGCAAGGAGTGGATCAAACAGTCGATAAAGCAAGCGTCGCTCAGGTAATGCAGGTGAGTGGTAACTTTCGTGGCTCCTGAGATCGGTAGCTAGCAAGTACACCGGTACAGAGGAGCGACAGAGGGCAAGAGGAAGAGGGAGGGTTGGGAAAGGAGAGAAACGTATATCCTCACGTTAACGAGCCGATCGTGACTCGCCTCTCTTTGTACGGTAGCTTATTCGCGAGTTGTTGGATCTGGCGTGTTTTGCCGATGCGGGGCCTCCGATTGGACGCCACCGCGATCCTTCATCTCGTCTCGAATCCCGATAGGCACATAACTATAATATACTTTATATACTATACATATATGTATATATAAATACACACACACACACACACGCGCGCGCGCGTGTGTGTGCGTGTGTGTGTGTGTGTGTGTGTATAGAAGAACGATAACGCTGGTATTTCGTATATACGCGGACTGAGTTATAATGCGGTTTGTACACCACTTTGCCGGCACTTACCTTACCCTCAGGGTCCTCTAGCCCGAGTACATTTCATATAGGCTCGCCTCCAAATCGGCTAAACGATGTATACACGAGAGAACTGCCGACCTATCCATGGGCTAGGCGGACTCTCTCGTTCTCTTGATCTCTCGTCCCCCCTCTCTCTCTCTCTCTCTCTCTCTCTCTCTCTCTCTCTCTCTCTCTCGAGCGCGCGCGATAATCGCCCTGCTCATATTATAGTCAGGTACTCGCGAAATCGCGCGATCCCTTCTAAGCTCATATCCCATGAAGCTCTGGCCTATTCCCCAACGTCATTGGCCGATCTTGACCAATACGGGAATGCGATTGGTTAACCTCGATTTTTTTCGTCACTCAATCGCGGCCGTTCCCCGTTTTCTTTCTCTCTTTGTCTCTCTGCGTTTCTTCATGTTTTCGTTATCCTTCAATGTACACAGTTTCTTATTTTAATTTCCTTTTTCTTTATGTTCGATATTCTTAAATTTGTACAGCTTCGTTTTTTTTTTGGTTTATCGGGCTCCAGTGATTTTCCTTTTTGCTACTGTTTTCCATTCTTTATTCTTCGTCAATGAAAAATACTTCGAAGAAAAAACGTTTGAAGGCATAAAAAAAAGATCTATCTCTAAAACTCCGTTTCTAATCCAGATTTCGAAATGTTTTGTTTTTCAAAGTCGCGTAAACGTATAGAGTGGCCATAAACAACAAAAGAATCGATATTTCGAAGATGCTGTAGGTGATCCTTTGAATATCTGTTTTCTTTCTAGAAGGTGGCGCGCTGCAAATCGAGGAAAATTCAGTCGGTCGAAAAAAAAGATTGTCTCAAGTTTGCTCGTGCGGCATGTGGCGTTGCAGGATTCATTGAATGCAACGTTAAGTTTGTTTCTTGAACTCTGCGTTTTCAAAGTCCTTTCGTTGTTCATCGTCTTCTTTCCGTTTCCATTTGTTGCGAGTTCTCTCTCGAGTCGTCCGCACATTGTCGAATTATCGAAGCGATCGGTACCATCGATGGTTCCGTGGCAGGTCCTGCAGGACCCTCAGGATTCCCAATATTTAAGACGGCTGGACCAAAATAATGCCAAAAAATAGTCTGGTGAATGCGACTGAAAAAACTAATGTGACGCGAAATCAAACGTTCGACGTTCCTTGCCACATTTCAATGGTGTTTGTTTCGTTGCACGTTTGCATCCTTGGAATACAACGAAAATTGTCTGTGGTGTTGAAGCTTGCATCGTTGGATGATAACGTTGTTTTTTTTAAATTTATTTTCGTTATTTTTTTCCCAAATCTTTTTTCGCGGATGCAGGATGTCGATAGGTAAATCAGGATCTTAAAAAATGTTTACGTGATTCTCCGAGCTTAGATCTACTAATGGAAAGTTAGGAAGTTAGGGAAAATAAATTTTTGTTGCATTCTAACGATGCAAACTTCAATGTCGTAATTCTTCATTTCCTCATTTTTTTATTTTGAATACTATCGGAAAGATTTTTTTGCAGATGTTGGTTATACATTTTTAACGCTATACCACGCTTCCATAACAAACCATCTTCACAATATCTCATATTCACCCACAATCCTTTTTTAAATTCACGTCACACGACGGCTACCAAATGTTCTATGAGTTTCTAGAGCAATCCGTGTAAACTAGATGGCGTTAGTTGGATCAACATTTGTTGGAAGTTCATTTATCGCGAGTTTGCAAGATTGGAGTGTGTGTAAAGTTGACAAAAATCGAGAATAAATATCAAAACGACAAACGGTGTGTGAAAAATGTGGCGTGGCTTTGTGCTACAACAAGCGAAACAACTGCTTCGCAGCATTCCATACATCGTAAAGGAATATTACGACACAATGTAACACGTCTATCACACTCCCTTTATTTATTTATAACTAGGCCCCTGATTACATTTTTCGGATACTAAATAATACATTGTTTTTTTTATTCATTAAAGCCTTAGGCCACAGTAACGGGTATAAAATCATGTGCGAATTAAAAAAAAAAATTTCCCATGAAAAAGTGATTCACTCATAAAATTAATTACACATCTATTTAGTATGAATATTAAGCTGTCGGAATTTTTTTTTCTATGCACAGAATGGCCGATTGAAATATTTTCTTTTGTTACCTTTTTTTGAGCGCACCGCGCCGTGACATTTAGCATCCACAATTTTTTACCTAGAACAAAAAACAAAAATTCTCGTCGATCTACATTAGAATACCTAGAGAAGTACGTACGGAATTGAAAAAATATTGTTTTATTCAATAGTTGTAGGTATTCGAACTTAAGAAATGAATTATCAGTAAAAAAATTCGTTATAACTGCTCATAAACTGCTCATAAAATGAAAAGTTTTCGATTAATCAGAAATTCGGTACGTACTTCACTGCGAAATGCATTTAGGAACATAACTTTTAAATTTGACGTAAATCGAGTGAAAATTGTTGAAGCTATTTGTCACGCCAATTGGAAAAAAAGCTGTTTCGAGAAGTTTCGAGTAGTCAACCACTTTGTACATCGAAAAATATATATATATATATATATATATTTTTTCTAACAGCTTGATAGTCATACTAAATAAATGTGTAATTAATTTCATGAGTGAATCACTTTTTCATACGAAAAAAATTGTTAAATTGGCACATGATTTTATACCCGTTACTGTGGCCTAAGGCTTTAAGAGGAAATGATACCTTATCGCGGTCGGTATGGTAGAACGATTATAGATTCCCACGAATCTCTGAAACGGCTCTTCAGATCCCGTCGAAACTTTGCCAAACGACGTCAAATAGATAGACGAACGGCTGTCTTCTCCTCAAATTTTCCGAATTTGAGAAAAAAAATGTAGATTGGGTTATCAGAAGCCAATCTACATTCTTTTTCTCAAAATCAGAAAATTTGAGAAGAAGAGAGCCATTCATCTATCTATTTGACGTCGTTTGGCAAAGTTTCGACGGGATCTGAAGAGCCCTTTCAGAGATTCGTGGGAATCTATAATCGTTCTACCATACCGACCGCGATAAGGTATCATTTCCTCTTAAGATTTGTCGTAAAGAATACTGTTTGGAAATTATTACGTTGCTGAGTTATAACAGGTTCACATGGATTATCAACAGTCTTCCAGCGATTATCGTAGTCTAAATGTACGAAAAAAATACGGCGAAACAGAAAAAAATATTTTTGTTGCATACCAACGATGCAAACTTCAATACGATACATCCATCTGAATTTTCCAAAACAATGTGCAATGCTGCTTAACTCGAACTACCGTCGAAGCCGAATCCCGACCGCCCATCCATTAGTGTTGGTTAATATTCAAAAAATATTTGCAAAGTTAAAAACTGATGGTTGAAATCACCGGCGAAGCTAGCGAGATTTTAATGGAGTCGAGGAAGATTTTGATGCGGCGATGGGAGAGGGTGGGAGGGGTGTTGTATTCGCGCGATGTGTATCGATATGGTGAATCGAAAGGATAATAGGGAGACGGTAGCTTGTGGTAGGTAAACGGTAGCACTTTCACGAATCGGAAGACCTCCTTCGGTGCCTTCCTCCTATACTTATTTCTTATATTCATTCCTAGGTCTCGCTTCTTTTTCGTCATCCCTCCTCTCTCTCTCTCTATCGCTCCAACTCCACCGGTATTTTTCTCTCGTCTATATAAACCATCATTTTATTCTTATAAAATGCCCTGGACTCGCTACGTGTTTCCCCGGCAGTTTCTTCGTCTTCTCGCATTGCCCCCCCCTCCCTCTGCGATGCGCGCGCGTTTCTCGGGCCAAAGAGCGAATGGGCCGCACGTTCGATAATAAATTGTTTCTTATAGAGCCGGAGCGCTCTGACGATGATGATACGTTGGACGGAATCGGGATCGCATGTCTGCCGCGAATCTCTCCACCATCTTTCCTCCATGTACATTTTTCTTTTTGTTTTAATCTTTATTTTTTTTACTTAATATTCCCTTTCTCTCTCTCTCTCTCTCTCTCTCTCTCTCTCTCTCTCTCTCTCTCTCTCTCTCTCTCACTCTCTCCTTCTGTATCTTTTTTCCCGACTTTATAAACGCCCACTCCGTTTGGTTGCTCGATCGTGATGATGATGATGATGATGATGAACCAAAGAACGAGAGCGACGAAAAGTCGAGTCTGCGATTACACCCCCTTATAAATATGCATATGTGCGTGAGTGCGTGCGTGCGTGCGTGCACGCACGCGCGTGTGTGTGTGTGTGTGTGAGGTATTCCGCGCCATTTCACCTAGCCGTAACGCGGACCATTTTTAGTTTTCCTGAATTTTTGTAAAATTGTACCCCATAAAAGGAATATCCACACAAATTATTGGATTTTTATTGCTTCTCTTTTAGGAGTTATAATTTTCCAAAAAAATTTCGGAATTTCGGAAGTTTTGGAAACGTTTCAACGCTGATAACTCCTTACTAATTGATATATCGACAAATGTCACTACTATTTTTTTTCATTTTAAAGCATACTTTCGTAAAAAATTATGAAAAATTATTCATAGATTTTTTATATACTTTTATATATATATATATATGGAGAGGTTTATGCCGGGACCATTTCGGAGCTGAAGCGGTTCATAGGGGCACATTTGGCACATACGGGGACGGTCCCGGTATTTTTTTATTTGCAACGGTTAATAGTGGTACCGGTCCCAATTTGTTAGACCGGTTAAAACGAGGACCATCCGAATTACTTGTTGAAAGGTATATACGGGGACCAGAAAATATGACAGACGTGTATGAAAATGTGCACTCGACTCGAAATGATGCCCACGTGGGATTTGCATTATGATCCGCAAGTCTTCGCATACTCCGCAAACATTGCACACTAGAATCAATTATGTGTCGATCATAGTGGAAGATAATTAATTATCTCGGAATGAACCATAACCATTCAGATTTAAAACGAGAAAAAATGTAATCACCGTTTACAGATTTCTAAATTGTAGGAACATTATAAATCCAGAGCACCACGTCTATAGGTATCGCTGACATCAGTTTTTTTTTTATACCAACGACATTGTTCTCCAAATCCTCATTTTGATTTCATATTTTATACAGTCCGCCCTCTCAATAAGCACGGAAGAGCCCCCAAGGAGAAGAGTATTTACGAGAATTCGGGTACCCCCACTAGGGGCGCGCTCTACGCTCATTGGCTCTCTTTGTCTCTCTCGCTCTTTATAGCATGCGAACCTCCCAATAAGCACCCTCGAACGAATGTGAACTTCATCACGTTAAGTAACTATGTATTCGTCCCATTTTACTCATCTGAGCTCTCCTCGGTTGGGCGTGCTTATTGAGAGGTCCGTGCGCAAATTCACTCGAGCGTGACTCGAGCTCGGAGTTCGAGTCGGAGTAGAGGAAAGTGCTCGAGCGAGAAACTGGGGAAGCGTGCTTATTGCGGGCTTGCTTATTGAGAGGTCGGACTGTAATTATTAATTATTGGTATAAACGAAATATCGATACAGAAATGATATGCTGGGGTATAAATGAGAGGTTTGGGTCGTGATAAGATGTTAAACGATCATTAGAACTCCCTCACACAAAATCCAAAAGAGTTCTGGTCTTTCAAACATCTTCAATGATTATAAATTGTTGGTATAAACGAAATATCGATACAGAAGTGATATGCTGGGGTATAACTGAGAGGTTTGGGTCGTGATAAGATGTTAAACGATCATTAGAACTCCCTCACACAAAATCCAAAAGAGTTCTGGTCTTTCAAACATCTTCAATGATTATAAATTGTTGGTATAAACGAAATATCGATACAGAAGTGATATGCTGGGGTATAACTGAGAGGTCTGGGTCGTGATAAGATGTTAAACGATCACTAGAATTCCCCCACACAAAATCGAAAAGAGTTCTGGGCTTTCAAACATTTTTAATACAGTCCGACCTTTCAATAAGCATGGAAGAGCCCCCAAGGGGAAGAGTATTTCCGAGAATTCGGGTACCCCACCAGGCGCGCGCTCTACGCTCACTGGCTCTCTTTGTCTCTCTCGCTCTTTATAGCATGCGCACCTCCCAATAAGCACGCTCGAACGAATGTAAACTTTTTCACGTTAAGTAACTATTTATTCATCTCATTTTACTCATCTGAGCTCTCCTCGGTTGGGCGTGCTTATTGAGAGGTCCACGCGCAAATTCACTCGAGCGTGACTCGGGTTCGAGTCGGAGTAGGGGAAAGTGCTCGAGCGAGAAACTGGGGAAGCGTGCTTATTGCGGGCGTTCTTATTGAGAGGTCGGACTGTATTCATACGCAATTTGGTTATGAAATCGGTCGGAGATGCTTCTTCCGATTGTATCAATAAAGCAGGCCAATTAGTACTGGTAAGTCCTCCTGGACTCAGCCAATCTATATGAGAAAAGGAAGACTTAATGTCGGGGCGTATTTTTAGGAAGACAATCGACATAAAATCGTTACTGATTGTGAGTTGCAACGGTTAATGCCGATACCACAAATAAGGCCAGGTATCGCAGTACCTATTTGAATCAATATAACACGTTGACTGGTACTCGCACATAACATTGCGTACAAATAAATAAATCTAGACTATCTATTGCAGAGGCAAAAACTAGGACCATGAATGACACGGGCCATTTGAAACATTACGAATCGGCGCTGGTACCCATAAGTACCATTACGTATAGTTATGTGCATCTATATGTAATGGTATGTATGGGTACCGGCACTAATTCGTAACGGTTCATACGAGGACCGGTACCCGTACGTACCATTGCATATACATGCGCGCATATATATGTAATGGGACGTATGAGCACCGATACTCGTATAAAACGGTACGAATTTGTTAAGACGAGTACGTTAGCTATGAACCTTAACGCTTTAACGGCCACGCCTATTTCTGGATGGCTCAAACTCATTTCCTATGAGTAGGAGGTAGTATTTTCGACTGTAGCAAATTTGCTACTAACATTTTCACCCGCTCGGTTCCAACTATTATCTTAATTCAATAAAAAATCTTCAAAGCCTAGTTCGTCCAGTCAAGCTTCCTTTACACAATTCTATCAAAAAATATTTCAAGAATGTCCATTTACTTTCTTTTTTAGACAAAAAACGGTCAGCGGATTGAATGCTGGGGCAAGCGTCGTAAATTTTCACGACAACATTGTTGCCGTATTAACATAATTCGTATGTTTACGTTTGGATTTCAAGCTATCCCAGCATTTTAGCTGCATCTAGCATAGATTGATGGAACTGTGAAGTAGCTGGTCTGCTATAGCGTCCTTACGCTTTTCACCAACGGGGTCAAAGTGAACATAGCGAATTTGCTACGATGGCAGCTAAAGGGTAAACGAACGTGTAGAATCCATGGATGAGAAAAAATACACATGTTTTTAACATGATAATCGATAACACGATAAGCGTTACAACGGTTTCAAAGCACAACCGATTGCTGGGATCTTCCCCGTAAATCTAGACCATCTATTGCAGAGGTAAAAACTAGGACCGTAATTAACACCGTCCTCGTATGAAACGTTACGAATTAGCGCCGGTACCCATACGTACCATTAAATATAAATGTACGCATCTATATGGAATGGTACGTATGGGTGCCGGTCCTCGTATGAAACGTTACGAATTAGCGCCGGTACCCATACGTACCATTACATTTAGATGTACGCATCTATATGTAATGGTAAGTATGGGTACCGGCGCTAATTCGTAACGTTTCATACGAGGACCGGTCCCCATTCGTACCATTCCATATAGATTTACGCATCTGCATGTAATGGTACCTATGGGTACCGGTCCTCGTATGAAACGTTACGAATAAGCGCCGGTATCCATACGTACCATTCCATATCGATGCGTACATCTATATGTAATGGTACGTACGGGTACCGATGACCGCGCTTCGCTATATGTAATATGTTTCATACGAGGATGGTGTCATTCGCGGTCCTAGTTTTTACCTCTGTAATGGATAGTCTAGATTTACGGGGAAGATCGCAGCGATCGGTTAGGGACCGGATTGAAATTCCGAACTTTGAATCGGCCGACGGTTTAAAATTCCTACCTCTAATGTTCCGAAATTACAAGGTTCGTCGAGATCATGCCAGCGAAAGTCTACACAGTTGACTGTAAATGATGCTTAACATATAACATTGTCTGGACAAATTTCAAAATTGACGTAAAATCACTTCTTAATTTAAAAAAAAAGGCTTGAAATAATTCGTTGATTAATTGAAACTTTGAAACCTTTAAAACTTCCATAGCCGAGTTATTTTGACGGTGTTCAGATTTTCGGAATTTTGGTCTTTCCCGTAAAATTCTTTCAGGGCAGTATTCTTTCGGAGTTTTGAGCGTTCTGATCATTCAAAGTTCGGCATTGTAATCCGGCCCCCATATGATTAGAATACTGGCAGGATTTGCACGGAAGGAAAATATCGTTTTGACGCTTGAAGAGAGAGTATGTCAACGTCGGTACCGGAATATACTGTTACGAAAAAAGGGTTCGTTTTGTAAAGGTATATTCTGGGTCCACGAATCAAACAAAAGTCTGTTCGGTCCTCGTTTTTACCAATACGTTATAAACGTACATCAGTTCCAATAAACATTTTTGGTTGTAGAGGTACATTCTTGTACCACGGACCATGCCGATTTTCTAGCCCGTATCGATTTTGCCTATCCACCGCGATTTACATCGGTAGCGATATATACGGTATTCCTACATCAAAAAAGTATAGAAGAATACGGTTTACAAAGAGGTTTCGAACGATACCCTACGCTAATTCATTACAATTTTGCGTAGAATGTACCATAATTACTGTATAATGTTAATGAATGCTGGAATTGGGTGGGGGTCAAAAGTTTGAACAATCAATGTTCAGAACGGCCGAAATTTCGAATGCAGTAGTGGCGAACGTAAATATGACGAAAGTTTCCAGTTTCGAATTCATTTAAACCGAAGGGCCAAAACGACGATCGGTTAAAACAACGATGGGCAAAAATATCGAACGGTCCGGATAACGAACACAGCTTCCCTCTAAAGCGCACGCAACGTATTACTCGATCCCAAGTGTTCGTTATCCGGACCGTTCGATATTTTTGCCCATCGTTGTTTTAACCGATCGTCGTTTTGGCCCTTCGGTTTAAATGAATTCGAAACTGGAAACTTTCGTCATATTTACGTTCGCCACTACTGCATTCGAAATTTCGGCCGTTCTGAACATTGATTGTTCAAACTTTTGACCCCCACCCGCTGGAATTTAATGAAAACTTCATTTTTTATGAAAGGTTTTTAATGAAAACTGGAAATTGCATATATTTTATAGCATGATGTTTGCGGTTCTATAGTATGATGATTGTGCTTAATCGTAACTTAAAACGGTTATGGCCGTAAACTAATAAAATAAATAAAAACCGTTGTATATAATATTATTGTTTTGGTCTCAACAAAGAGCTTGAAGATAAAGAAAATAGTAAATAAAGAATGGGCTTAACCTTTTACTTTGTATCATAAACAGGCGTGCGTACGGGTATCCGATTTTTTTCCAAATTTTGTGACTGATACATTCGACCAAACATTTCCGACGTTTGATAAAACCGGAACAAGCTATTCCTGCTGGTAACTTTTATCCAGAGTTAGAATTTGGGATTTGTCAATACGAATACGTCAGCTACGAACTATGAGAAAAAAATTCACATGTTTTTTAGCATCATAAGACGTAGATTACTATGATCATGTAAAGTTGAAAGACACATAATTCGTATATTCTGCCTTACCTCATCTTATAACCGTTACGACAGTTTCAAAGCACATTTTGTAATGCTGTATTTGTTATTAAAGGCCATAAATATGGATAAACTATTTCTTGTCCCTATATGTACCAATACGTAAGACCAAGGTCCCGCTTTTAACCGTTGTACATATAAAAGTAAAAATTTGGAATATCGTCCTTAATTTTGTATACATAATGAAATTAATGGACAAATTCAACTATAAGTGCAGTTGTAAACTTATGTATATCGCTTCTGCGATATGTACAATCGGTCTCCATATGAACCTCTCCATATATATATATATATATGGGATTTAAATTTATTAATAAAACGTATTATTCATTTGATAAGTACCAATGTTTCTATTTTAATATGAGGTACAAACATTGAGTTTATGTGTGGAACACAATATCAACAAGATAGCGCAGCCTGCCAAAATGCGGGCGAAACAATGCAGTTATTGCAGACGAAGTTTTATGGCCGTGTTATCTCGCGCCGCGGCGATGTGAATTGGCCACCAAGATCGTGCGATTTAACGCCATTGGACTCCTTTCTTTGGGCTTTTCTGAGGGGAAAAGTGTGTGCGAATGATCCACAGACCATTCCGGAACGCAAGGAAGCAATTGGATGGACCATTAATGAAATTAGTCCGCAATTATGCCAAAGTGTTATTGAAAATTTCGTCAAAAGAGTGAATTTTTGCAAACATGGCCGAGGCGGTCATTTATCGGAAATTGTATTCCACAAATAACCTTCATGTTTGTACCTTACATTGAAATAAAAATATTCGTATTTTTCAAATAAAAAATACGTTTTATTAATAAATAAAAATGTCAGGTCATTTTGAGACATCCTATGTGTGTGTGTGAAGTAATCATTATGCATGTAATCTGTGTGAAATAATCATTAAGCATGTAATCTGTGTGAAATAATCATTATGCATGTAAACTGTGTGAAATAATAATTATGCACGTAATCTGATTTTTCAATACATGCTATCCGATTACTGTGTAAGTTTCTTTTTTCAATACAACAGTTTAAATATTTTGAAATCTTCTATCAAAACTGATTTAGTATGTAAAATCATTCTTCTGGAGTGTAACTATCCAGAATCCATTTACACTAGCAATCTGAAGAGGCACTAAAATTTTTTTAATATCAGAAACAAATCTTTGGGGCCACTGGACATTTATTTAATTTGACCCTCAAACACGTAAAAAATAATGAGCACAAGTATCTCACAATAAATAACCAAATTTTGTAACCGTTTTTCTAAATCATTCTTGTAGAGAGCTATAAATCAGTTTATATATTGTGTGACGGGTGGCACTAGCAGATCATGCTTGCCAGAGCAGTGCCCTCTATATCTACTTTTCTGAAGAGAAAGATTGTTTCGTATCATTTTTGTAGCCTAGGCTTTTTTTCTGCAGACGTCGTGCGCAATGAGGTGGTGTCACAGAAGAGGGAGTCATTCCTCTGGTAATTCGTAACTGTATCATTATTCAATAAAATAAGTCACTTTTACCTCCCCAAGTGGAACTTTTAGACACCGATAATGCTGCTTTTGAATTGCCATAATTCATTGGACACAACAAAACCAATTGCACAGCATCAAATATTTTTTTTTTTTACAAATAAGCCTTGAAATGTTTTCTGGTGAAATATATAATGACAATACGGTTTAGAATTAAGTTGACTGGTTGAAGATACAACTACTGCCTCTGTTGCAGAAAAAAACGAACTTACTTCCCGATCAACCCAGCACATATGTATATGCATAAATAAAATATATAAATAATATCATTAAATAAATCAGAAATATATAAATAATTCCGTTATTAGTATATATAAATCATCTTACCATTTTATATTATCTAATATATAGAGTTTGTTATACAGTGTATATATATACATATATACATACACACATATATATATATATATATATATATATATATATATATATATATATATATATATATATATATATATATACATATATACAGTGTGTTTATATACAGTTGATTATCAAATGAAAAATGACTATACATAATAATATAATAATACATTGTTTGAAACTAACATTGAAGAACACGAAAAAAAACGCATTCACGCAACGTCGCAATAATAATTTCACAGCATTACCCAACTGTAGTGACTCGAACTGTTCGGCATCGTACTTACACTTACTTCGAATGCTGGCGATAGCTAACAGCATTATGCGATGCATATACAGCATGCAGTCGGCACGTAAACGGGCTGTACGCGCATGCGCGTGCGAATTAATTCAATGTTATTAACCGAGTAATCAAGTCTGTAAATCTCGATTAAATCAAATCTGGCGAAAATATATACTAAACGCAATTCCCTGTATACGCGTAAGAGTTGATTAAACCACGGGAGTACGGTATATCTTGGTACGCAATTCCGATACTCATTTTATCGGCCAGCTCTAACGAGGCGAGTGGGGTAATCCATATATATAGGGAATAATATTACATTCTACTAGTGCCGTTTTGGAGAAAAGCGAGATGCGTTGTTTCATACAGGAGTTTGCTCGGGTTTGCTTAGGTGCATGTGTGTGCGTGCGCGCGTGTGTGTGTGGTTTATTCAAATAAATAAATATTGCGGTATTCATTAAGTCTTGAGTTTCCATGCATACCCTTGCGGGTTTTTACGTATTGCCATTTCCATTCGAACTTTAAGGCGTTACC
The DNA here is from genome assembly GCA_951751655.1 of Ophion costatus. Classification (NCBI taxonomy): domain Eukaryota; kingdom Metazoa; phylum Arthropoda; class Insecta; order Hymenoptera; family Ichneumonidae; genus Ophion; species Ophion costatus. The sequence continues at coordinate 9,785,231 of OX632367.1, forward strand.
CCCACTTGTAGCGCAAAAAAAAGGCCTTTTTCATGAATTTTTTAAAAGAAAACTACAAAACTTTTTTAATCGATCAATATACCATCTTAAAGAACACATCTTGAAGAACTTTCAGTAATTTTTTTATTGAAAAATATTACATTGTTTAGTAGCAAATGGCCGTCAATGAAATAATGTTTTTATATACACGGTTTGCGGTGACCAACATTGCGGCAAAGTGGATCATCTGAACAAAAAATGCGGATGGATTTAGTCAAATATAAGTATAAACTAGTCTTTAATCGAAGGATTTTAAAAAAATATTCATTTTTCACAAAATAGCGGACAGTCAAAGTTAATGGTTCGATTTTAACGAAAAAAAACGGCCGTTTTTTGGCTATAAAACGGCCATTTTTTTTTCGAAAAAAAAATCGAACGATTAAAGACTACATTTTTATGTATTAAATAAGCCTGCAAAATTTCAAGAAGATCGGTTCATTAGTGTTCGTGTAATCTTGGTCACCGACTTCAGAAATGGCCATTTTGAGAAAAACGCGTTTAAAGTTTCAATTAGCCGGTCGTTTACACAACGGATTTTTCTCTTTCAACGCTCATATCTCAGTCAATTTTGTTCGGTTCGACTTGAAATTTTCAGGACATATTCTCAGATACCTGTACTTAAAAAAAATGCAATAAAAAAATCGATTTTTTCAAAATCGCAGGTGGAGGTAACCCCTTAACGTCTCCCTTTGAACCCTAAAAGTTCTATCATACTTAATACTTGATCGAGGCAGTATTTTTCGAGATAAATCAGGTACAAGATTGAAATGGGACACGAGGTATATAATTCATTTCATCAAATAGACATAAAATAGTTGATGAAATTTAATTATTGATATAATTTATTGAACCCAATGAATATACATGTATGTAGCATAATAGCATGTTTGGCGTTACAACTAGATATCGTTTGCTTGTATATGCTCGTGCCGTCGGTAGGTGGCGTGTCGGTAGCGCGCGAAACCGGATTCTTTCGTCGCTCCAAGCAGCACGCAAATCAATTAGGCTCTGGTTCACTATGCGAATCGGCGGTGCGAAGAGGGGGGGGGGGGGGGGGGGTACGGTGGCGCGTCAATGCGCAATGGTATAGGTCGCGGGCACCGCACGATTCCGCAATGCTCGCGCCCCAGCGCGAACGCTCTTTCGTCTACTACCGGTGCATAATCCGCGCACGATATACACTTTTTCTCCGATACGATATATAGCTAGTTTGCCTCCACGCGCACCGGCTTCGATACGTGCACCTCCTATTCTTTTACCCTCTCGCGGTTGCCGAACGTCCGCTCAGCCAACCAAACCTCGACCCGCGTTCGCCCTTTCGCCTCTCGCCTTGGCGCGAACACATTTTTCTTTGCCGTTTCCCGATGAGCAACGGAGGCAGGCGGATTCGTTTCGAGCGTTGGCGAGCTGGTGAATGTTGTTTTTAAATCTCTCCCTCTCCCTCCTTCTACGCGGCTTGGTGTTTCTTCTCTTGTTCGATCAAGCTCGTGGCATTTTTTTTTGTCTCGGTGTAACGCGCGGCTAATTACAATTTATTATCGTGCAACTGCGGATTCGTGTGCGAAATGTGGAATACGAACGATTCGGGGGTTGAAGACAAGGGTTGCGGTTAGGGGTTGAAAAGGGAGAGAGACGGATCCATTTTGAAACCACTCGCGCATTTACTATTTCAGAAGTACATATTGTTATTATTATCCTTAGGGTAGTTTTGTTGTTATCATCATCATGTATTCCGATTTGGTCATACATTGTTATATATTTACATTTAAACATATATTGTTGCTATTGTTATTGTTATGCATCATTATTGTATATTGCTATGAATATTATCATTCATTCACATTATTTAGTCATATTCTGTTATATATGTATATTTATATGCATACATATATTGTTCTTGATATCGTTATGCATAATTATTATACAGCCGGACCTCCCAATAAGAACGCTTCCCCTTTTTCTCGCTTGAGCGCTTGCCTCACTCCGACTCGAACCCCGAGCTCGAGTCATTTCGCGTGCGGGGGTTTCTGAATAAGAACGCCCAGCCTAGGAGAGCGTAGAAGAGTAAAATGTGATGAATATTGTAATGCACATTTCCGTTTTAAACCATTCTCCTTATACTATAAAGAAATGTTGCTATACAATACGAAATCAATACTTTTTGTTAATCGAATGCGTGCATTTTTCGAGACAATTATACAAATTTTATTTCCATTTATGACAAGTAATGTCTGTATATCTGAAGATTGTCGTGCAAAATAGCGAAAGATTCAGATAAATAATTAAAATTATTTTCGTTGTGTTGAGTCATTTTGATCCATGGGGCATTCAACTGGAGGTGGAAGATTTTCAAGCGAGCCGAATCCCTTCATTGAATATGAAGTCTCAGAGAAATGGAGTGTTTCAATGTCTTCTTTTCGGTAGAATTAGTACTACTTTGCGGTACAGACTTTGTTTGGGTTTACAACAAACTATTTTTCATAAACAACGGTCTATTTTTCGTTTCTTCTGTGACATCTTATATCGTTGGTGATCATCCACTATTATTCAATTACTACTATGTATGAATAATATTGAAAAAAAAACTATTCATTAAGTAGAACAAATGCGACAGGGAACGTCTCGCGCATGGGCTACAAGTTGAAACTCGTTCCCGCGACCGTTCTTATTCAGAACCTCGCATGCCGAAAAGAAAGAGAAAGACTGAAAGAGTGAGCGAGCGCGGAGTGCGCACCTGGTGGGGCCACTCTAAAACTCTTCTCCTTGGGGGCTTTTGCGTTCTTATTGGGGGATCGGACTGTACATTGCTATTGTATGGATCCGAAATCTGGGGTTGGCAGAAGCGAGAACAGGTGGACAAATTTCGACAAGGTATGTTAAAGTGGCGTTGGGTGTTAGCAGGCATCTCGCAAACTACACCTTGCGAATGAAAGCGGGTTGCAGGGGGGATGGAAGTATTGGATGATGGTAGGTGGCCTAAAGCATGTCTCAAGGAGGAGGTGAGAGCAATAGTAAATGGGAACCCGTCGAAATGGGGCAATGAGTTGAAAAAAGCTATGGGAAACATAGGGGAGGGCCGAATCTGGCATGCCATGAGGAGTGGAAATAATAGAGAGGTAGAGGAAAAAATAAAAAGCGGCATAAAAGTAAAAACGGACCAAGAAATCCAGTATGATTGGAGCAAGATCGAGGCGTCGACATACTGTAAAGAGTATAAAAGTAGGAAAATAGAAATACAAATGAAAAAATATTGCGAAGGTACGACAATTAGCGGAGAGACGAAAGAAACGTGGGCGAAGAAGAGATGTGGGAATGTGGTGAGAAATAAGAAAAAGGGTTACGTGGACGTCAAATGCAGTATGTGCAAGGAAGAAATCGAAAGTTGGAGCCACATTTGTGAGTGCCCTGAAGTGAAGGGAAATATTAATCAGGCAATAGTGGCCGAATTAGAACAATGGTCGGAGAACAACAAGGGGGAGGAAATCGATAAAAAAATAGAGGCGTAATTAAAATTGAAACTGTTAAAACAACTATGTAACTACGTGAGGCATTTCGAGAGGCTAGATAAATAAGGGAAGTGGGTTTAAGCATTCACAGATATTAATAGTTGTAAGAATTCAAATTATATCAAATATATGTAAACTCATTGTAAGTGGGGATAGGAAATGGCAAGTATGTAAACAACCTTTAAGGGGATACACGTAACAAAAATACTGCTACTACTATATATTGCTATTGTTATTATTAATGATTACAGTTGTTATCATTGTATTAGTTTTGTTACGGTAAGGTTAGAATTAAACATTCAAAGGCAGTGGTTGCAACGACAACTGTTCATTATATTTTATTCTTACATACCTATGATTGTTTGGTTGGGTGGTCAGTGGCAAACTCCTGTTGCTAACGACTTTGCTATTATAACTTATTTGCTCCCATAGCAGGCGAACACTCGTTGTCAACGTCCCTACTACTACACACCTAGGCATAGGCACCCACAACTCGGACAGTCTTTAAGCGTTTACAGCATATATATATATATATAAGTATGGACACATAAGCAAAAATGGCATATAGATTTTTCAACTTTCAAATAACGTAGCCTTATTAATAACAGCCGATTTTTCGCCTCAAAATTGTTCAGTACTTATGATGAAAAATGCTATGTCAGGTATCGAAAAAAACGGCTAGATGGGTCCTAGATTATTACGTGAAGCATAAGGGTGCGAAATTTGATCCCGATCGATCTAGTAGTTGCGGAGATTTTTCTGGTACCGATTTTGAAAACACTGTTTCGAGCAAAACGCGCTTAAAATTTTGTGTACACTTTACACCTGCGCCCCAACCGTCAGTCGTTGCTCACCCGGTCAGTTACAAAACGCTATAACTTCGTCATTCCTGCGAATTTCCTTATGAAATTTTCAGGTCATACGCTCAGAGCATAGTACTTTCGAATGAGCACTTTTTTGGCAATATCGATCTTTTTGGCCTGCCCAGGTGTATGTAAGCCCTTAGCGGCATACGAAAAGTCTGTTTCGTCGACACGCTCAGCTAGAGCGACTCCACGTATTATGATTTCGCGGTGCACAACTCATTGTCAGTGAAAATTGTGAGTTTCGTTGGAGCACACAGCCAGAGTAAGTCCTTGGATTATGAGGGGCACACAGCTCAACGAAAATATGAAGTTTCGTCGTAGTACACAGCTGAGGCGACGTTTCTGATTTTTAGCTCGCAGTATCCAGCTCAGCGAGCGATTTGAGTTCTTCAAAGCACAAAGCTAACCGATGGCATTGAAGTTTGCATCGTTGGAACGCAACGAAAATATTTTTTATTCTTATTGCCCAATTTTTGTTTCGCACATTTGGGGCGGATAGGAGGGAGTGGGAGAGAGGGGGGAGAGAGAGAGAGGGGAGAGAGGGAGAGAGAGATAGAGAGAAATAGAGAGATAATTTTTGCGTCGGGGGTTATTCGGGTATAATTTTGGGTTTTGGCGACTCGAGAGGGATGCTCCGTGGCTGACCTGCGAGATCGACTACCAGTCTTTTCACCCGATGAGGATTATTCTCGCCGATTTTCATTATTCCTTTTGCGCAGATGTTTGTGTGTGTGTGTGTGTGCCCGCGCACGCGCGTGTGTGTGTGCGGGTATGCATTATTATAGTCAATATTCGCATCGCCTCCAGATAGCTAAAAGAATGCCCGATCGAGGCGAGGGTGATCGCGTGCTCCTCGATGATTCGCGCTCATATTTTTTTCCCCCTACAATGTATCTCGGGTATCCTCAATACGCAGCGGAACGAGGGGACTAGCCCCGGACACTTGTAACTTTCGATCGTGATTCATTCGCGCCGAATGATAAAAATACGTCAAAATCGTTTTAATAATTTGACAGATGTACGTATGCGTTGCTTCATTGGGACGAACGATCAATGCAGTTGAGATTTACGAGCCAAAAATCAAGTTACGAACGGAGAAGTTTCGGTGTGGGCAATTTTTTTTTCGTATCGGCAAGCCAAAACAGCAAGAGTATTTTTCATCTATAATCATTTCGTCGTGACGGAGTGACGCGATAATCGATAGCGCAATAATCACGACCGCACTCATAGAGATCTTGACCGCGGGGATGAAAGGGAGGAACTGGCGGTGGAACTATTGTTTTCCTTCTTTGATTTGTTCATCGCTCGCGAGCTCCGCCATGCTTCGTTGCAACTCCCTCCCTCCCCCCCCTCTCTCTCTCTTCATATATACATATATATACATATAGTGTATATAACATATATACACATATATAATAATGCGAATATATATATATATATATTCGCATTATTATATATGTGTATTTCTAGGCGGGTGGTTTATCCATGAGAACAGAGCGGGCTCTTTACCGACGTTTGACACGTGTACCATGCGCACAGTGAGATCCAATCAAGCATAGTACTTCTTGGAACGTATGAATATGTGTGTTTGTGTGTGTGTGTGATATACACACACATGTCATGTGTGACACACACACACACACACTGTAAAAAAAGATATGAAATTTACAATACATTTAAGATACAAAAGAATTGAATTTTACGAACTCAGTAGATGAAATTAAATTTGAAACACTTGTATCGTAAATTTAAAATAGTCACATGAAATTCTAACGTGGATATAGAATTTAATAGATGGAACATGGAATTTCAAAGACAAGTTTGTAAATTTGTGGAAAATGTATTGCATTAACCCGTGCCTTAAATTAAAGATTACAACAGTTGTATATTAATTCAAATATAAAAAACAGAGTATTGCAAATACAAAACGCGCTCAACCCACTTCGGCCGCTCGCGACGACCGATGGTCGCGCGTAGTTCGCGTAGCGTCCGAGGGACGGCGCATTGTTCCGCACTTTCCCATAGCCACTCGCAGCTTCGGTCGGGCATATAACCCGACCACCGGCTACGATCGTCCTGGGAAAAACAGACGCGTTTGCAACTCGTACGCGCGTCGGAGAGTGTAACAAATTCGTTACCTCTCCATATCCACGGCAGAGTCGCAGTTCTTGAGCTCGCCTTTTCCGGAAGGAAATTATTTTTCCATTTTTTACGCCGCCAGGTGTTGAAGAAAGAAATTTCACAAAAATCACCTTTTTTTTTATCTTTAGCTCCCGTCGAGGAGGATAAATACGAGTCACATTTTCAGTGGGCTTAATTATTAATTTCTGAAATAAACTTAATACTTAGGATCAGTAATTTTAATACACACCCGTATGTTGATATTAGCAAATGGTTCTTGAATTTAATATACACTCGTATATTGATATCACCAAATGGTTCTTAATTTCAATATACTTGGATGTGAATATTTCTTTACACGTGCATTATTTTTCAAACGCACAAGTATATTAATATTACGGAGCTACACTTTCATTTTTCAAATAACCTGTTTTGGATTTTCAAAGTCGTATCTGAAATTTCATAAGCGGTATCCGCATAAAAACTTCCTATACTTGTGTATTAATTTTCATACAGAAATTTTTTACAGTGCACACACACACACACACACACACACACACACACACACACGCGCGCGCGCGCGCGCGCGCGCGCGCACACACACACACACACACACACACACACGCAGACACACCAACGCGCGCGCGCACACATATATATGTGTATGGAAATACATATATAGATATGTGTGTCTGCCAATCAATCAGCAAGGTTATAAATTTTGCCTTGGACGCGATGAACGAGCGCAGACGGACCTGCGAGCAATATACCCATCCCTCGCTCTCCCTCTCTTTTCCTCGCGCCGTCTCGTTCGAAGCATTTTGTCAATTTTTTAAAAAATACTGCTGAACGCCCTCCAGAGCTTCCGTAGCAAAAGATTAAGAAAAACATTAATGTCAAGAAAAATAATATAATTTTCTTTTAAATTGAAGTTAAATTTAATTAAATTAATTTTAAATTTAAATTAAATTCAATTTATTTCACATTTTTATTGAATTCAGTTTATTTTAAATTTCAAATAAATAAAATGTTTTAATACAACGAAAAAAAGAAATAAATACCTCAAAGACCGAATCTACTCGGAAGACCAAAAGCTTCCCTCCTCGACACGGTTTCCCGAAAATTCCAGTTTTCTTCCGCACTTGTGATGGCGAAAATTTGGCAAAACATTGGGACGATACGGAATGCTTTGTAACAAAAAAAAAATGAAAATCTTTCGATTCCGAGATCAGGCGGATCAACCGCAAACTTCTCTCTCTCTCTCTCTCTCTTTGCGTATCTCTCGCGCTGGCATAAACAAAGCGCCAAACCGCCAATTCCGAAGATGAAATATTATAAGTAATAACATATATCTATAGAGCGAGAGAGCGCGCGGTTTGCCCCGTTTCGCGTACCGCGAGAGAGGGATAATAACACGCCACTAAACTATATACGCCCGATGCACCGCAAGGGTGGGGGAGGGAGCAAGACGAGAGGGACGGTCGCGGGACCGGGAAGGGGCGCGAATGGTGTAGGAATCTACCTATATATAATTGTATAATTATTATTAATGATATCGAAACTCTTATGCGCGTTTAACGGACTTAAAACGTCTGTTCTTTTTAGCTACACACACACCACACACACACGCACACACGCGCGTGCGCAATTGGTAGAAATAAATATGTGGGAAAAATGAGTCCGTTTATACAGGGTGGCCCATTTAAGGCGTTACCCCCACTTGTAGCGCAAAAAAAGGCCTTTTTCATGAATTTTTTTTAAAGAAAACTACAAAACTTTTTTAATCGATCAATATACCATCTTAAAGAACACATCTTGAAGAACTTTCAGTAATTTTTTTATTGAAAAATATTACATTGCTTAGTGGCAAATGGCCGTCAATGAAATAATGTTTTTCTATACACGGTTTGCGGTGACCAACATTGCGGCGAAGTGGATCATCTGAAAAAAAAATGCGGATGGATTTAGTCAAATATAAGTATAAACTAGTCTTTAATCGAAGGATTTTAAAAAATATTCATTTTTCACAAAATGGCGGACAGTCAAAGTTAATGGTTCGATTTTAACGAAAAAAACGGCCGTTTTTTGGCTATAAAACGGCCATTTTTTTTCGAAAAAAAAATCGAACGATTAAAGACTACATTTTTATGTATTAAATAAGCCTACAAAATTTCAAGAAGATCGGTTCATTAGTGTTCGAGTAATCTTGGTCACCGACTTCAGAAATGCCATTTTGAGAAAAACGCGTTTAAAGTTGACTAGCCAGTCGTTTACACAACGGATTCTTCTCTTTCAACGTTCATATCTCAGTCAATTTTGTTCGGATCGACTTGACATTTTCAGGACATATTCTCAGATACTGATACTTCAAAAAAATGCAATAAAAAAATCGTTTTTTTTTCAAAATCGCAAGTGGGGGTAACCCCTTAACGTGACCACCCCAAATGTCTCCGTTGCCTTTAGAGTGACGAAAACAAACCCAAACAAACTCAAAATATTTTGGTGAAAAGTTATTTCCAGGTCATGATATCATAGGTCGTTGGATTCGTCTGAATATCAGCTACAACGTCATAATAAAAAAAACATGCCCCCATTTGAAAAACCATTGGTGACCTTCAGAACGCAAAAACTAAGACCTTGACGGAAATGAATTTTTCACCACTGTATCAGCCTCTCGAAATCAATTAAATTACCTTTTGACGTTTTTTTCGTCACTCTAAAGGCAGAGGAGATATTTGGGGTGGTCACGTTAGATGGTCCACCCTGTATATATACACATACATATATATATATAAATATTACAGCGATATAGACATTTTTTTCTCCAAATATATTTATAGCGTTCCAGCTACACCCGTATGCCCGTATATATCTATAAGGGTATTTGGAAAAAATGTACATATCGCTGTAATATTTATAATAAAAATAAAATAAAAATAAAAATAATAAAAACGAAAAATGAAGAAGCGCTTTCGTTGCATTCTAACGATGTAAACTTCAACGCCATTGCATATGGATATATATCATGTAGATGTAGCTTTATTGTAATATATATACAGGGTGAGGCACTAACTGTTGCCACCTTGAATATCTCTGTAATTATCGACGTCACAAAAAATGTTTGAAACAAAAGTTGTACCGTACGAAAGGGGTCATCAAATGCGACCATTTTTTTTTATCTCAGTGGCGGCGCTGTCGCACAGTAAAGGTGACCTCCACTTTTTTAAATGGGACGGTACATTTTTTTTCCCAACTATCTCGTAGAGCAACGAAAACTGCATAAAAAATATTTAGGGGTCAAAGTCGTTCAAGGTCATTTGAGATCAAAAAGTGACATGAACCTTATTTTTATGTGAATTTACCTTTATTCACAGTATGTAGATAAAGGTAATTTTACATAAAAATAAAGTTGATGTCACTTTTTGATCTTAAATGACCTTGAACGACTTCGACCCCTAAATGTTTTTTATGTTGTTTTCGTTGCTCTACGAGATAGTTGGAAAAAAAATGTACCGTCCCATTGAAAAAAGTGGAGGTGACCTTTACTGTGCGACAGCGCTTCCACTGAGATTTAAAAAAATCGTCGCATTTGATGACCCCTTTCGTACGGTGCAACCTTTGTTTCAAACATTTTTTGTGACGTCGATAATTACAGAGATATTCAAGGTGGCAACAGTTAGTGCCTCACCCTGTATATATATATACATATATGGTGTTGAAGTTTACATCGTCGGAATGCAACGAAAGGGCTTCTTGATTTTTTAATTTTTATTATTTTTATTAATACCTTTCTTTGCAGTTGTTGGTTATAAATTTCGAATAAAGATGCTCAAAAATGCTTCAGTGATTTTCGTAACGTGAATGTGCCAAAAAAATACGGCAACACGAAAAACACCAGAGTAGGTAAATGTAAATGAAAATGAAATGTATATTCCATTGATAAATGAAAAAATATGTTTCTATCGTGTGAATAAATATATATATATATAACCAAGGCTGGTTCATAGACGGTCGGAATTCAGCTCCGGCGATACTTCGAGTTAAGCAGTGTTGTGCATGGCCGATACTCGGAGTGGCGACCGCTTAGTCATCCACCGGCTGGCGCATCAACTAGTCAGCGGAAGGCCGATACTTCTGAGACCTCGTTTCAGGTAGTTGAGTAAAGCGTCTGTGCTCCAGAAAATCAGTAGGGCATGGGGCCGTCTATACTGGCACGGCTTTGTGTAGCTCAATACGGCTGTGTACGCAACGGTAGTTAGGTTACATTAGCGAAGTGCGTGCAGGGAATGATACGAAAGCGTTCAATTAGCACGGTAAATACGTAAAAATTCGATGGTGTTTAAGTTTGCATCGTTGGAACGCAACGAAACTTCTTTTTGATGTTTCATTTCTCATACCTATTTTGATTATTACCGAAGATCTGTTTTTTTATAAGTTTTTATTGTGCGTATAATAAATATCTATATCTATATCTATATATATAGATCTATATCTATATCTATAATAAATATATCTATATCTATATCTATATCTATAAATAATAAACGTATATCAAATATCACTGAATAAATATCTCAAATAATGGTTGAAGAGAAAATCTACCAGAAGAAATTCAAGGAGTTTAGAAATGTTAATTTTCGTTGCATTCCAACGATGCAAACTTTAACCTCATAAAATCCGCGAGGGCATACGTTGGAACTTACTAAATATATATATATATATATATGTAGAATATCAATGCATGAATTCTTTTCGTTTGCATTAGCTACATACGTAAGTGTGCATGAATGCGCGCGCGCGCGCGCGCGCGTGTGTGTGTGTGTGTGTGTGTGTGTGTCTGCAAACCCCAAACAAATCCAAGCTACATGTATATGAAATGTATACATATCAAAGAAAAAAAACATAAGAGTATAAGTAAAAGAAGAAGTATGGTTATATTGATGAAGTATATATATATAGGTGTGTATGTGCATCTGCATGCGCGTACCGGTACGTACCGCGGTGCAACGGCTATAAAAGCTCGCCATTGCAACCGCGTGTGCACAGCGCTTATTCCACATTCACTTACAGTCCCGCTATTATATCAATCTCAAATCAGTGCGCCGTTACGAATAAATTTACACACACGCACAAACACACGCGCGCACACACACACGCGCACGCGCGTAAACATTATACCAGTTTTTATTTAATCAATTCTTGAAGTGACGAGTAGGATGCGAGGTATTCAACTAACGTGATTTTGACGAATAACCGTGTGTGGGAGGCTACCGATCATGTCTTACAAACCAATTTGTTTCGTCTTCATAGACGCCGTGGATAATGTAACGCTGATGAGACTGGAGCGCGTCGCACTTGTCACTATACACGCGAACGAGGGCTTTATTTTCATTTAACTTGATTAATTAATTTTATAAATAAACAAATTATATAAATTAATTTATGATAATTTTATATTTTCAAAATGTTTCCTTATTTTTGAGAGCTCTCGTGTATTTATGGTTCGTAATATCGTATTTTTTTTCGTACGTACGAGGAAAAGAATGAGACGAGCTCACCTGACGCGTCTAAATTTACAACGCTTGGATTGAATGCATATCAAAATAAATTTCGTCTTTAAAAATATAAGAGTGAAATATATGGCCGGGCTTGTACTAGACTCATTTATCAAGACGTGCGCGTTCGTGCGATGATCTCTCTCTCTCTCTCTCTCTCTCTCTCTCTCTCTCTCTCTCTCTCTCTCTCTCTCTCTCTCTCCACTCTCTCTTTCGACCGCTCTGTCTTTATCTCGCACTACGGCTTTTTCCACTCGGTACACGTAGCGTCGAAGCGGATCCAACGTATTAATATAACGTATCGTGCAAGTATGAAAGCATGTATATATAGGATATATAAACGCGGCGCGATCGCACTGAAGACGAAACGTACCGAGGGATTGTTGCGCGCCTCCCCGTTCAGTAATCATCCAGATTATTTATTGCAAGGCGAGGATTTTTTTTAAATTTTCATTCATCTCATTCGTCTCATTCTCTGTCTCTCTTTCTTTTTAAGGGCGTGATTATCCCTCATAGCATTCTTTATTACGATAAGCGTGTAAATCCTCATTTAGTTTTCGTACTTCCCGTATATATGTATCTCTACAAGGAGGCGATCGAAATATATGTATGACGACGAAGTTCGCATCGTTGGAATGTCACGAAAATTCATTCTTTTTACATGCTCGAATTTTTTTGGCCGGTTTAGGCATTACCAATTGTTCAAGGATGTTGACTCCCAAATCGCAAATGATGATAAAATTCTGAAAATTTGGTTTGTTTTTGTATGAAGTATTTCAGAGGTCGTGTAAAAATTTCACGACAATTAGGAAGTTCGTTATTGAACAATTAACATTCACAAATTAAATGTTGTCTTATAGAAGCTGATGTAACTTTGTAATAAGTTTTTTTTTTGACCTCTCAATTTTATAATATCTACAATATACTGAAAGCAACGGAAACAAAACGAAGTTTATTGATAATTTTTTTTTATTTCTTTTAAAAATTGTTCATAACAAAATGTTAATTTTTTAATAACGAGCTTCCTAATCGTCGTGAAATTTTAACACGGCCTCTTAAATACTTCATACAAAAACATACGAAATTTTCAGAATTTTCTTATCATTTTTTATTTCAACCCTTAAGGAGGTTGAAGTAATGATGATAGAATTCTGAAAATTTGGTATGTTTTTACATGAAGTATTCAGGAGGTCGTGTAAAAATTTCATGACGATTAAGAAGCCATTTATCGAACAATTAACATTAACATGTTTCATAGGGACTCAACATCCTTAAGGTATTCCTTTCGCGGATTACCATATTGGCGGGGGGGGGGGGATAAGGTGGGCCCTTCTGAATCATGGGTAAATTACAGTGGTGCTTAATAAAAAGAAGTCACAATCAATTATTATACCCAACTATAGACAGGAATAAAAAATATCGCGCAAATTATGTAGATTTAGACATTTCTACATTTTCTCTGAAAACTTGCGGTTTTCGGAGTCGTAATTTTTCGTTAAAAATTCGCTAATTTGGCTTGAAGTTTTACCAGCATACGGGGATACATTTTTCACTTGATTATACACGAAAACCAGTCAAATCTTAAATATTCGGATTCGTGAAAGGAATATCTCGCACGTTTTTGCGCATTATTGTTAAACATTTACGAACTCAATTTCCAAAACGAAAAGAGTTTGGATAATGATATAAGTAGAGAAATGAAGAACGAAAAGAAGGATAAATCATTGCATTTCAACGCTCCCAACTCCAACACCATCGAAATATTTTCATTTTGTTAAAACCGCGAAGCTAGCAAAAATACAAAGGAGAAAATTCACACCACAAATTTAATCGCAAAACCGAACCATGTAATTTTCGGCGCCGATCTAATTTCGTTCGAGAAGGAACTTACGACGTTGAAGTTTGCATCGTTGGAACGCAACGGAAGTTGATTATTATTTATTGCACAAAAGTTTTTTGGTCGATTCAGACTGCAAAAATTACTCGAACGTCTTTACATCTTCTTATTAGACGACCTTAGTTTGCAAAAAAGGCTTCGGTGATGAATAATTTAAAGTAAAAAAAGCGTCTGGGGGTTGAAATAAGGGTTGAAATGGTCTTCCCCCGATTTAAATATTATAAACAAAGTGCCCTGAAATACATCGGCTCGATAAAAAATTTCTAAACCCCTTTTCTAGCTGGATCCCAACTTGTAAATATTTACCAATTAAAGGAATACTTATAAACGTAAAAGAAGAATCGTTGCATTTCAACGATGCAAAATTCAACGTCATCCTTGAAGAACAAAAAAAAAACGGTGCGTCGTCCACGTATCTGATACCGAAAGCAATACCTGCGGGAAACGAGTCCGCGAGATACTTTTGAAGCATTCCGATCCATTTCTCAGCGCAGGCCCATCTATATATCCGACTGAAATATGCATATCAGTATGCATAGGGACAAAAGACGGGGCGATAGAGACGAGAGTATCTGCGATCAGTCTCTCTCTTTCTCTCTCTCTCTTTCTCTCTTTCTCTCTTTCTCTCGCAAGGAGCCGCATATACACAGTTGCATTACGTGTAGCGATAGTTCTCTGTGGCATTCAACTAATTCCAGGCTTCGAAGCGTTCCATTAAAGATTCAGCATGTAATTGCGAGAGGCGATCGCGGAGGCCCGTCGTCTTGGCTGTTCGCTGTTGCTTCCATATCTACATATTTATTTAAATATGTATATATGCATACACGGGGGGCAGGGGGGGGGGGGCAAGTCGATTTTGAAGACATCCGCCTTTAAGGACAGACCTCACAGTCGCCCAATGTTCCTGTACTCATCATTACATAAACCCCAATGGCCTCACAATCACCCTCAGATAAATGTAAGCGTAATTATATGAAGGCTATTTCCAGGACTGTCTTGTCCTGAATATCAACGATTCGTTTAAAAAAAATTGAGGTCCGCACTCGGAACAGCCGTATATGCTGATAGTCGATATTCTATGGATATAACGGGTCCAAAATGCCCTTTGCCCATGTATACGTCCGTATGGGTATAGCAGATGCATTGTACCTGTAGTAGCAAAGTATGCAGTCTTCGGCCATCCATCGTCGCCTGACTTCCATGCCTGCGAAATCATCGAAATCTCGATTGAGCCAGCTGCTTACACGCGCTCACACACACACACACACACACACACACACATGTACACGTGTGTGTAGTACGTCAAGCAGCAAGCATATAGGGGCGTAAACGTCAGAACTTTTAGCCCCGAAACGCATGAGTCCAGGGGCCCTTTTGCTTGCTACGATTCTCGATGCATATACATGTGCATGTATATGCACATATACCGGGTGTTCCATTTTAATCTTACACCTCATTGGTTTCGAAAAAGACTGCTCCGATCAAGTATTGAGTATAATAAAACTTGTAGGGTTCGAAGGGGAACGTTAAAAAAAAAATGAAATCTTTTCCGGTCCAAAATTCTAAACTTGTGTTGAATTTTTTGTCTTCATCGAAACACTTATCAGGCCAAAACTAACAACTTTTGTAGGAAAAGTTTTTTGATAACGTTAATCATTTTTAGGTTAGAATACAATTTCTACTATTTTAGCGTTATCCAGACTGTACCACGAAGAGGTAAAGTCTTCAATATCTTTAGTGTAATTTTTTTGGGTTTTTTCGATGACCAACAAAAATTTCAGCCATCTAACGTCTCTATTTTGAATTGGGAACCAGAAAATATTGTTTTTGATCGTCCCCCTCTGAATTCTGAAAGTTTGATTCCATTCAATGCTTGATCGGAGCAGTATTTCTCGAGATAAATCAGGTGCAAGATTAAAATGGGATACCCGGTATATATATATAGCGAGAAACGTACGTGAGGCAATCACCGCGCGAGACACACCGGGCTGGTGGTCCGTTGTACTCCGTACCGGAAAATCGCCAATTCTGTACAGTATACTAATGTAGTCCTGCGATACCGCTCATACACAACAACTCTTGGATCCCTGCATATATATGCATGATATACATTTCGCATATGCAGGGATTATTGGATATTCGCGATGATATGTGCACAGTGGCCTGGCGTGTGTGCTGCTCTTTACCGTTTTAAACATTTTTAGCAACTGTTTCCCATCAGGCATCAAACTTCTTGACGATTATTTGTGCTGGGTTGGGTATCGATCGTTGGTTATAGGTGTATTTACCTGCTGTTTATTTTCGGACATTCAAGATTATTGCATTATTTATTCTCCGTGGGCTTATCATAGGTGTAATAAGCACACGAAGGTAAGTAGGTATTGGAAGTCGTCGAATTTGCGTGCAAAGAGGTTTTTCGCGTTTAGTCGGCGTAATTTTGAGCTTGCCGAAAAAAACTCCGTGACATTTGTGACCGGTGAAATTACGGTAGAAAGTCCCTTTGAATGGTTTGAAAGGCGAAAAAATTGTTTTCGATCCTTTCGGCTACTTTTGCGGAATCGCCAAAAGCGCAAACTTTCAAACAGCCGTAGCGTCGGTCCTATTTGAGTGACTCAAATTTAAGGGAAGAGTTTTGGAATGAATTGCGTTAGCCTTAGAGAATTCCGCTGGATTTATCCCGATATAGCAATTAGTTTTTCCGGAAAGTCCACGCGAAAATTGGCCGAAAAAAGAGGTAAAATGGGTATGGAAAAATTGTCAAAAATCAATTGTCCGACTTTGAAATACTGCCAACAATAAAAATATTATCGTACCTCAATAAATCAATTGGCATTTTGAAGAGCACACGATAACGGAGAGAATACGCATAGAATCGAGTTTCAAATCAATGTAGAAAATAAATTATCGACGATTCAGTAAAACAACAACCTTTTTTGCCGAAATCCAAAAAAAATGCGAATTTTTAATATTTTTTTAACAAGTCCAATCGATGTATTTTACCCTCTGCAAACGAACTCACTATCCATTTTCCCAAAACCCTCAATTTTCATTAAAAATCTCCGGAAGCATATCGAGTGTGAATTCACCACGTTGAGCCTGCTATCCAGCAAAAATGCAAGAATACGTAAACGTTAATTTTGTCCCCCTTCAGAGTGTTGCCTGTTACGTTCAATTCAATGCACCCTTTTCAAGTGTGGGGTGCGAAAAGGAATAATGAAGGGGTGGTTCATTCCTTAATGTCATTTGTCTTTCTATACATCCACAGTGGATGGCTGATCCATTTGCATCACAAGAATGTTTGTTTCTGTTTCACTAAACCGGTAGACTGCCCGTGTAGAAATTTAAGTCGCGAAATGGTACTGCCCCTGATCTGCCTTCCCTAGATAATATCAGGCTGTGGTCAGGTCTTCCACCCTGGAATAGGTTCGCAATGTAACGGGTCTCAGGCTAGGTCCCGATCGACCGTTCCCTTTCTGGGGAACTGATCAGGAACGGGCCGGAGAACAAGCGGTAAATGGCCAGGAAAGTTGTAGGAAATAGGTCGGGAAATAACCAGGAAGAGATGAGAAAATTACAAATGACGTGTCAGCGTTTTTGGAATCCTTGAGGAGGTAAAATCGGGAGTGTATTCAATTTAGTATTTCGGCAACATATTATTTGTTAGTTATCTACTTGCTGAGGTAGTATATGAGTGTATACACACGCTTGCTCGCATTTCCTGATGAACAAAGAGGCAGAAAAACGTACACATATCACTATCGGAGGGAAACAGGCCTGGAGTGCAAAGGGCTATTTCGCAAGTATCGCAAAATCATATGCGTAAGTGCACGCTGTAAGCATAGCACTTCTGTACGTGGTAAAACTCACAGAACGAACTTCTATCCTCGTACGATGGTGCTTTGCTTACGCGAAGCACTTCGCTTGTAGCCACCTGGCGGATTGTTGGCGAAATACATTCAGGTAACGTCTTCCCGGCCAGAGCATTGATATTTCCCGACATGGCGACGAGGGGTTCAAAAACCACGAACGAGCTGCTTCACTTTTTTGCCTCATATAATTATAATGGCAATTCTTAATGCTCAAATCATTAGTTATCGTAATCCCGGTATTTATGGTAAGCATTGTTATTTTTGTCAATTACCATCGATGAAATGAAAGCTTTTAATGACGAATAGAATTACAACAGATGTATAAGTTTCATCCCAATGAATTATTAATATTTTTGATGAACTGAAATGCAAAGTAGCTTTTCTTTAGTTCTTAACGACAGGCTCCACTTTCAGAACATGTCAATATTCTGGCCGGGTAGATATTACGTGAAGATGTAGTTGCTTGCAATGTATCCTGACCGGAAGATTGTAATTTCCAAACATAGAGGATAAGCTGTAAAAAACATTTTTGCGATCTTCCCGGTTTGCTCCATTGGAGAGCCCGGTCAGGGGAACCAGACAAGGCAAGTCTGGTCAGAGCCTGACACAAAGTAGGTAATGCCCGGTCACATTTCTGCACGGGTGCTTGCGAGTGAAACTGCGAAATTAGCTCTTGGTACGCTGCAATCCAAGGGGTCGTTTCATCCCCCAAAACCGTTTTTCCGTCGAAACGAAAGAATACGTATTCGATAGTTTTTGATACTCTACCATGTATATGAGCTTTAACCAAATAGAACGTGGACACCAAAGTGGTGGTCCGTGGCGGTATAATTGTTATTTTATTTTTATTATTATGTCCGAGGGAGCGTTTCTTTGCGTCTATATAAATATCTTAAAAAGTTAACGCTGATTGGACCGAGCGTTTCGGTAAATGAGAATCTTGATCCGCTGTATAGGAGAACTCTATCGATTGAAGTGGGTATTGTAATCAGTGATGTATTCGAGCACGAAGGGAGTAAAATAGTTGAGATTATTCCGTGCCAGTGCGGGCCTACATGCTTCGCCGCCCCTTTAGGCTGCGAACGTCCACGGCAAAGCTGCTCCACGCACTTGCGGTCTGCTCTCGCGTTGCCTCATCCATTCGTCATGAAAATACCTCTCTCCGAATTCGAAGCTCTGCGAAATTTGGCCTCTCAATCTCTCTCTCTCTCTCTCTCTCTCTCTCTCTCTCTCTCTCTCTCTCTCTCTCTCTCTCTCTCTCTCGGCAGTTGGAAACGTCAGAACGAGCTCTCCCTTGCACCATACAGTCCGTACAGTAAATTCGAGGGGTTGCAGAACCAACACCCTCCCCCCTCCCTCACCCTATCCTTGCCTGGCCATCATCGCGTCCGTGTCTTTGCGGTCAGCCGCACCGATCGCGCACGACGAGAATTCACTAACGAGAATCCCCTGCGATTCGCACACTGCACACGTCGCAGTGTCATACGAAATGTGATGCATTTATTTTTATTATTCGTTCATATTATTGGGATGTTGAATAAGTTCTCACCGTTTTTTTCCCGTGAAAATGAATTATTAAAAACAACCATTCCTAATGCTTTCAAACGTTTTGAATCTGTTGTGTGATCAGCTCCTAAAGAATCTGCAAGTTCAGCTGGCATCTGACATGAGTCTTTATGAAGTAATGCCTCCCATGCGACACATCAAAGTAATTATTTTTGAAGCATCTATACCATACTGCATATTGTTCCCGATAGAGCATGGTCGCCATAAGTCTCAACGGGAATTCTGTGTGATTCAGCTGCAGATTTTCTTTGAATAAAGTATAGTGCAGTACATTTCCCTGCAGATATTCTCTTTTAGCACGAAATTTGACATATTGAACACGATAAAGAAAAAAGTTTACACTTCGGCGAAATGACATAGGGGAAGTCGGAGCAAGATGATAACGCTAAGGTCATGTTCAAATAAAACAATACATATATGAGTCAGTCGATTTTAATTATTTTTTAAACTAATCAACATTTATTAATCTTTGAATTTGAGCAGCAAAAAATCAGTCTTTCTGATTTGTACCATGCAATATATATTTTTAATTAAACCTCTATTTTCCCCATCTTATTCCCGATGCGGGGCAAGATGAAACAGCGCTCGGATAATGACGGGACACGAATTATTGGCATCTTTCGCATATAAAAGTGGTTTCATTCTCAATACCATCAATTTGATAAGCTAATCGTCTAAGTTCCGTAGGATTAGTCCGTATAATGTTGCTTCCATATCAATTTAATAATTTGCAAGTTCCTTTTCTTTCCCTCGTAGAAACATCGGTTGAAGAGGAAGCAAATGCTTTACTAGTTTCATTTCTCCCTTTCTAACGTAAATAGTCGTACGTTTTCAATTATTTCGGGTTCGCGATAGCTTGTATTCATCTTGCCCCGTTAGATGGTTAACGAATTAACAAAAAATCACGCAATCACCTTGAAAGTTTCTGACAAATCGTTCGTATTATATTAGTAATTAGTACTTTTACTGTGTTTACCTGTTGTCTCTAATTAATATCAACAACTCAAATAAACTGAAACGATGTTAAACTTTACCAAAAATTACATCGTTTTGTCAAAAAATCGATATTGTTTTCTCACTCGAGACGCCTGCTTCGGTCACAATTGATACTGTCACACTTATCCACCTCACCGCCCGCCCCCCTCCAAACTTCAACGGGAGCACTGTATACACACTGTTTAGCGGCTAGGCTTAAGATTCATCTTACGACGCGTATTCGTTTTGCCCCGAGTTCCCTTACACCGGATTTCAATCTTGCTCATAGTACTGTTTTACAGATGCGTTACCATCTTAAACTACATGCAGGCAGTTCCGGTAACGCCATCTGTTGGAAAACAGCGAGAACTTATTCAACGTCCTAATAAAATATTTGAGTATTTATTGATTATATAAACTTTTAATCTTTGAAAATCGTATTAAAATATTAGCCAATGAAAAATACCTTCGCGCGTTGAAAATAAACGAAGAAGACACAGAAGCATTCGAACAGAAATCATCGAAGATTTTCCCGCCTCTTTTTATCGTCATGGAAAATCATAATCGTCCCGTGACGATGCGAGTCTTTTCTTCTTTGGTGCGGATGTGTTTTTTTTTTGTAACGTGTTTTGACACTTTCCCTTCCGTTATTCGAATCTTCCCAATCATCGCGTGAAATTCATCGTTTTTTTTATACCTTCTTACCCCCTTATCCTTCTCACTCTGTCGCTCGCACTCTCGCGCAGCCCAACCGGAAAGTGCCCGATAGGATCTTTACGCTCGCGGCACACGCGTCCTACACGTGCACTTTTTTTCTCTCGGCTCGTTCTTCGCGGATGTACTCCCAATGCGTTTTCTGCGGTGATGCGTGTGGCAGGATAAGGTATTGTTACGAACAATGTTGAGAGATGCATATATATATATTTATGGAGAAATGACTTTTTCAACCCGCCACCTCTATGCAATGTTGACTATCGGGACAACTGGCTGTTTCTGGGACGGCCCTCAATTTTATTCGATGGACATGGTGATTTTGGGGACGAGGTGGTCCTCGAAATGCCCTTGGTATAAATACGCTTGCATTTATCTGAAGGGGATTTTAAAGACGTTGGGGTTCAAGTAATGTTGAGTATGGGGACTATGGACTATTGTGAGGACGCTCTTCGAAGTCGAATGTCTTCAATATCAGCTTTCCCTATATAGATATATATATGTAAGTACGAGGTCGCAGCCGGGACAGGAGAATCGAGCTCCGATGCGAGAGAATCGAGGAGGTCTCGCGGACATAATGATACGGTATTTTCTAGCATTCGGATAATTCCTCGCGATAAATCAAGACCCCAAGTAGGAGTAGTCCGGAGGTCCCGTATACACGTAACGACACCTCGCGAAGACTCGATCCTACGCATCGAACAATGTAGACAGGATCGAGGCATGTGTACAGCACAAGTACGAGCTTTTGATTATTCCCTCATTTTCCTCATTCGACAGGCTGATAGCGTAGGCGGCGGACTCTCCCATTTGTCACGACGCGACGATTACTTGCTTGGGAAAATGTTTTTTTTTTTTAATCGCGTAGCGTCGATTCTATAATGCTACACTACTTTCATAGTGCGGTGATTTACAATATTGTGCTGCTTATTATTTTCTCAACTCTGTTGTGAGACTCAGTTGTGTGGGAAAAATTCATTGGAGTATTTTGTTGTTTTATTTTGAATTGTGTGACGATTTTGTTAATGGTATGTTTATTTCTACAATACTTTTATTTTATGTTGAAGATACTTCACTGATTCTTTGGTTAACCTACGGCATTTGGTTCTTGTCGGCGCAATTTTAGAACAATTTCCTTCACAACGACTTATATATATATATATCATATATATATATAGCAATCTTAGAACAATTTCCTTTGTAAGTCGTTGTATAAGTCGTTGTACGACTTATATATATATATATATAAGTCTAATCTAAGATTGCGCCGACAAGAACCAAATGCCGTACGTTAACCAAAGAATTAGTGAAGTATCTTATCTGCTTACTAAGTGATATTACTCACTTAGTGCAGTAGCTGAAGTATATATATATATACAGGGTGAGGCACATAAAGTGTTACAGAGCAACAGGAATCAAACTATTGATCATATCCAAAAATGTTTCGGACTAAAGTTTCAGCGTTCGAGAAGGCCGTCATACTGGACCACCCTATTTTTTTATCGGTGGACGCGCTGAAGCTACGTCAAGGTCAACTCCACTTTTCTAAATGGAGCCATGTATTTTTTTCGATGACATTATGACCTTGTGTTGCAACTCGCTGAACTCATCTGAAAATCGGTAATAATGTAATTTTAAAAAACACATGGTTCCATTTAAAAAAGTGGAGTTGACCTTGACGTAGCTTCAGCGCCTTTACCGATAAAAAAAAATAGGGCGGTCCAGTGTGACGGCCTTCTCAAACACTGAAATTTTGTCTGAAACATTTTTGGATATGATCAGTAGTTTGAGTGCTATGGCTCTGTAACACTTTACGTGCCTCACCCTGTATACAGTGGCGCGTAAAAGTTTCGGGCCACCCGGATTTTTTTTAGCTCAGTGATCAAATTCCTGAACTTGTTATTAACAGTTTATCCTGAACAGTTATTAACATGATTAACAATTCCTGAACTTGTTAATCATGTTAAATTCTTAAGAGAGCTATAATAGGAATAATAGCGTGATATATTATTTTTTTGTATGGCGTATTGTTTGTGTACAGCGTCGAACGAGTTTCGTCGGTGTGCAAAAGTATCGGGCCGCAATCTTGCGCGGCTTCGTACGCACAGTTAGTTTGCATTTTCTTTTGTACTAGTTTCAAAACATGTATCATCCCTTGATACAGGCAATTCAATAAATACGTATTTCATCAAAGTGCGTTGTTGATTTGAATGTCTGAGGGATATATTTAAATAAAGATATTTTTTTATTCACAGGGAGTAAATGGGCCTTAAATTCAAATGTATTGTTATTTCGAGCAAACAAAAAATTGCTTTCAATTTACTAGTATTTCGATTTGCAACTAAAAAATTTACTATATTTTCTCATGTACAATATTATAACTCATATTTATCGGTGTTGTTTGCAATTCTCAATGGTGAAAAAGTTATTTAAAATACCTTATATGACCACCATTCTGGTATATACGAGGGGATGTTCCTCTTGTGTGGGTAACTCTTTCGTTCGGAATAAACTCGACGGACCAGGAGAGACAACGCGCAAAATTCGTAGGATGTCGATACGTTCCGCGGACTCACTTATAGTCTCGCGCAGAGTACGAGTGGCGCGGGAGAAGCCTTTGGCCATGCGCCACACTACGGCCACAGCGCGTACTACGATGTCTATAAATTAGCTAATTAATTGGAATTTAAAAAATTGAACAGACCTACATGGCTTAACTTTTTCTTTGAGTAAATAATACATACCAAATACCAAAATTATTAGCAGCATATCATTTTTTAATTTCTCAATGCTATTGAATAGACCTTGATTTTAATTAATTGGTTTTTTAACATTCACTATGAATTAAATGAATGATCACTATGATTTTAATGAATGATTTTTTAAGAATATATTTATATTTGAAAGAAACCTCCGTAATAGTGAATTTTAAAAAAACCATTTTACGCAAATTTGAGTTAACTTGAATAAAAAGCTGAAATTAAAAAGCTTGAATAAAAAACAACTAAACCCATTTTGTTGTTTTTAATCAATGTTTTATATTGTTGTTTATAAATATTTATATACGTGCGCATGTGTCTTCATGTATACGTGGATATGTGCTTGGACGATATAATAATGGAAAAATATATGTATATCGAAACGATTCGTAGCCGCAAGTGAGAGACCGATGATTACATCGATCGAGACTCTCTCTCTCCCTCTCTCTCTCTCTCTCTTTCGTGATTCCAGGAGCACACGCGAAAAAGGAGGTAATTTCCGATATTCGGTACTTTGCCCGAACGTTGTAACCGGTAGCATTTCGTATTTTGCTCGATTTTATGCGCCATCGATAAAAAAAAAGAAGCCAAAAAGACGAAAAGAGGGGATAATAACCCTTTTTCGTGCATACCCCTTTTAGGACACGTGGAACGAACCCACGCGGACCTTAATACCGATATCGAGGAATGCTCATACACGGGCCATTCCGCGCGTACGACCATCTTTTGCATTTTTTTCTTCTCGTAGATTCGCCCCTCCGTAACAAACAATGTGAAAATTTAACGCGTGAACGGCGTACGTCCAGCGTTGGAAAAAAAGGTTCAGTCCTATGTATGATATTGTCGACGTGACGTCACGACTCTCGGAGTTTTTTTTTCTCGCGTTTGAATGACAAGTTGTCAAAAAATCCATTCGCACACTCAACACGGAATGCCCCACACGCTGAGGCGTAAAACTAATTTCTTTCGCGTACGTATAACGTCGACGTACCATATTATGGGAGAATTATATATTGTAGAGTAGTATGAATATCGGGTACGGGCTGCACGGGGTGGCGAAACTTGTATACACATACCGGCCGCTTTCTTCGTTGCTTCTGGAGATCTTTTTTTTGTCTTTTATTTTTTATTCACCTGCACGAGAAAAAGGGCTCCCGCACTCGCCTACGGGCACTGGCATTACTCTACCCCCATGATCACTGGCATCGAAAAAATCACCGTCTCTTTCTCGCTCTCTTTCTTTATTCACGAAAGTTTCGACGTTTTTTGCGTCTAGCCGAGTAGTAAGTGCAGGTTTTCGTACACCACTCACAAATACACGTTGTATATATGTAAATATATTTACACACACACATACACAAACGCGCGCGCGCGCACACACACACACGCACATATAGTGCACTCCATGGAAAAAAGTCGGATGGTGCGGACGAGCAGAGAAAAATATTCGCAAGTGGGTTGAAAGAAAGGTCTAAGCCCGAAAACAAAATTCTAAAATGCGACGAAACGCATAAGAAATGCGGGATTTCAAGGATAATCAAAAGAAAGAAAAAACGAAAAATATTCGTGAAGAAGCCTGTAAATTGCAAGGCGAGTCGACTACCAAATTGCCAAATATCGGGCGCTGAAACCGACGATCAACGATCGATCGCAAACTCAATGTGTGCGCGCGCATATATATATATTTATATTGAAGTCACGATTAGAAGAAAGATGGTTAGATTTCGCTTTAGTATGCGCGCATTCGCGCGGTATACGAAATATGCGCATGTACAGACACGCGCACCCTTCTTCGTATAATGACAGGCTTCCGTAGGATCCTCGTAGGATATGTACCAATCGCGCGCCCATTGATTATACTGCAGAAATTCTGAAATCCCGGGTGCAACGGGAGCCAATCGTAGATTTCTATAATTTGGGAAAGTGTGCAGTCAATGTCGAAATATATATTGGGTGATTGCATACGAAACCGCCCATTTTTGAGGGCATGTGAAGATATATAGTGGTCCGGTAGAAAATCCACGAACTGGTTTGTTCAAACAATTGTTCATCGGAACAGCCAAAACCATGGCTCATCTTCCGGCCAACAAACGGATTTCACATAGAAAGAATTTGAGTTCTTTAGAGGCAATCCAATCATGCAGCCAATTTGTAATAGCTTCGTATGGGGTGGAGTGCTGAGTTGCAAGCACTGAATGCATCATTTGGAATAAATGGTAATTGGAGGGAGCAATTTCTACGGAATATGGCGGGTGGTGTAGAATTTCCTAGTTTGCTTCTGCTAGGTACTTTTTAACCGATTGATTGTCATGTGGACCGGTGTTGCCGTGCTGCAAAGTCAGCTTGTCATGGCGGTTCTTCCATTCCGGTCTCTGCTTGTGTAGAGCTCACTTCAAACACGTTAGTTGCAGTCGATAACAATCCCTAGTGGGCATTTCCGACGGTTTCAGCAGTACATAATACATGACACCCCTCTTTGGGGTGGTTTTCCGCGGTCTTTGTTGTCCACAGAGAAATCGGGACCTTTGAAACGGCGAAACTACTCTTTGCACGTTGTACTCGATGGAGCATGTTCGGCATACATTTCCTCTAGCTTACGAGGTGGTCCCGCGGCCGATTTATTTGCCAGAAAATAATGAAGCATAACTTGCCGCAAATGTGACCTCTTTGAAGCAAAGCACGCCGTTGTAAACACAATTGAAATGGATGATCTCAACGCGTCGCACAAATGTCACCTACGACGTTTTGGCGAGACTATGCACCTATCATCATATATATTGTCAACTCTTAAGACGAGAGAATAGTGTACGTAACGCCATCTATTGTCAGCGGGCGGTGTCAGATGGAATCATCTAATATATTCACATACAGGGTGAGGTAACAACTACTAGCAGCAGAAATTATTTCTAACCTATTAAACTAAGAAGAAAACTTTTCCCACAAAAGTTGCATAGTTTGAAGCGGGTCATTGAGTGGTGGCCATCACTTTGAGCAGATTCTATAGAACTCAGTTTTTTACATCGGTTCTAGGCTAAAAACATTCAAATTGCTCTCGTATCGATTGTTTATACTAAATATAGATCGATCCTCTTGAAATCGCGCGTGTGAACTTATTTTCAGGTTAGTTTTAAGGCTTTCACGGCTCTTCATGGAATTCGAAGAGTATGCGGCTTCCGAATCTTTATTGTTCAGTTCCTTGATAACATTCTGATAAAAATAGTGGTGACATTTTAGAAAATAAAGCTGATCTTAAAATCTCAAAGCGCCTCCACCTGGATGAACGTCGTAGCTACTACGGGATGACTCTCTTCGAGCTATGCAACTTTTGTGGTTTTATTGATAACGAAATATTTCTACCGCCAATAGTTATTGCCATATCCTGAATATGTATATTCATTAGGACGTTGCATAAGTTCTTGCTGTTTCCAACAGATAGCGTTACCAGAATTGCGGGCGTGTAGTTTAAGATGGTAACGCATCTACAAAGAAGTAGAATAAGCGAGCTTGAAATTCAGTGTATGTAATTTCCCACGAAAAGCAAACAACTTTTCCCATAGTATTAAACATGTGAAATTTCGTGCTAAAAATTAGTATTCGTGGGGAAGTTTGCTGCACTACTTTATTTTCAAAGATCTGCAGCTGAATCCCACAGAATTCTTGTTGAGACTTGCGGCGACCATGCTCTGTGGGAAACATCATGCAGATATTGGTTAAGACGCTTGAAAAATATTGATTTTGGTGTGTTCGATTGGAGGCATCACTCCATAAAGACTCATGTCAACCGCTAGCTGAACTTGCAGAATCGTTAGGAGTTGATCACACAATACTTTCAAAGCGTTTGAAAACATCAGGAATGACTTTTTAAAACAAAGCATTAATTTTTACGAAAAAACAGCGAGAACTTATTCAACATCCTAATATATTGCAAATTGCTGGAAATATGAGGCCGAACCAAAGGCGTGTGGTATGGGCACACATAGCCTCATGTGTGTTATTGCAGAACAGCGTTTTCCGAGAGGCGTGAATTTCTCTGCTATTTGAATGAAAATGTAACAACACGCGTAGTGTATGGAGTCTTTGTCCATATACAGATACACACACACGGTTGGATATTATTAACCCGGGCGGTGAGTATATATATATATATAACAAATGAACAGCGTAATATAAGGGGTTAGGAGGTGGGAAGCGAGCCGGAGTAAATTCGTGTAGCGGAATCGGAGTCGCGCTCCAGGGTGTAACGCAACAAGTGGCGGTTTTCACGGGTTTTCCACGAGAGATGAAAAGAAGGGGGGAGGGGGTTTGGCTGTGCGGCCGACCGCTTGCTTGCCACGACCCACCCCAATCTACCACCCTCGTCCCACCTGACACCAGTGTGCCGTGCTTTTCAACCCTTGCTCCTCCACCTCCAACTCGTTTCCATTTCCCTCTCTCTGTTTCTCTTTCGTCCCGTCGTTCTCTCCGTCGAACCGACGCTCGCTTTCATCCCTTAACAGCTACGAAGCTCTTCCTGTACGGAATTTAAGTGTGGCAGGGACAGAGGGACTCTTGCTACTTCTATATCTCGTACCTAACTATATATATATATATATATATACGAATACATATATACCCCAAGCAACGAAATTTCTGTTTATTTGATTTCAATTGAAGTACAAAAATGTACAGATATAACACGAAGTTCCACTATTTCGTGACATTGACAATGTAATCAAACTTTTCGAGTAATAAAAAACAGGTGTACATGTAAATAATATGAGATGGTTTCTAATATTTTTCAAAACATATTAATACATTGAGGTAATATAATTTTTTAATTAATGACAAAATTAGAATTGGGTGGGAACCCAAACAGGCATTCAGCATGATGCAGCTTCCCCAGTCTACTAAAGCACAGTGGCAGTCTAGTGGGGATAACGTTGATTTCGTGTTACATCCAGCCAACTCGCACCCCTATACGCAGCCTATCTCAACAAACATATACAGTTTTAACAGCATTTTTAATACTAAAAGAAAACATTTAAAAAAATTGAATGAGATAGACGGCCGGGAGAAATGAGAAAAGTGCGCGAGTACGTTTGGTCGAGAGACATTGTGGAGAAAAAATGATATAGCTCAACGAAGTTTTTCATTATTCATATAGGTAAAGGCCAACAAAATATTGAGGTGAGATACTACAATACTTGATTATTCCGAGTATTTCTTTGCACAATGGAACAAATAGTTCTTAAAGTAGCCGTATATTCCACTTATCCAATGAATAATTTGTTGGCCAGTGGTGATGGATTTAACCTCAATGGATTCCAATGACGGAATTAGGCAACAACTGTCTAATTCTATATTTTTAAAATGACCTGGACTGCCGAAATCCATCACTGGTATTTCGGAATCTAAATTCCAATGATGGATTTAGACAGTTCGGGTCATATTTCTCATTATATATACACATACATATATGCGCGGGCCATTATCAAAAGGTCGAGCATAACGATTGGCCGCAGCGCTCCCATGCGCACACGAGCACGAGAACCTCTCTCCCTCTTTCTCTCTCCCTCTCTCTCTCTCTCTCTCTCTCTCTCTCTCTCTCTCTCTCTTGCCGTGATTAAGATCATCCAATGATTCCTTCTCTATAATGATAGGCTGCGAGTGGCTGCGAGCCGCGTCGCGGTCCAACTCCCCTCTTTCTCCGGGGTAGAGATGGAGGAGGCGGTGTGGAGATGTTCCGCGGTCATCCCCCTCGTATATACTCCCCTCGCGTTCGACCTCGCGTTCCGTATAGCGATCGCATATTATGCGCCGCCGCTTATATCGCTCGGAACGCGATCGCTCTCGTGTAAATGAAAATTCACGTTTCTCTTGCTCCTCACTACCCTATGATGACCCTTCTCTCTCTCTCTCTCTCTCTCTCTCTCTCTCTCTCTCTCTCTCTCTCTCTCTCTCTCTCCCCCCCCCCCATCTCTCTTTCTCTCGATGTTTTTTCGCAATTGCTTGCTTTTATTGCGTTTCTGCGTTGTTGCGGAAAACTCAGAAAATGTGCGTATACGATAATGAGGAATGCCATGCGATTACAAGATAAAAGAAATCGGTTGATTCGATTGCGAGACTCGAGTGGAGCTCGCTAGAGACTCTGAAGAATATTAATATCGGGACGTTCAATAAGTTCTCGCTGTTTTTTAGGAAATGGCGTTACCAGAACTGCGTGCGTGTAGCTTAAAATGGTAACGCATCTAGAAAGAAGTACTATGAGCAAACTTGAAATTCAATGTACGTCATTTCGCCGAAGTGTAAACAACTTTTTTTTTTCATAGTGTTAAACGTGTCAAATTTCGTGCTAAAAAAGAGTAAGGTACCTGTGGAAAATGTACTTGTTGCAATAAAACGTGCAACGAACGTCGTATAAATGTACTTAGTAACTTACCCACTTACTTGCTTACTTACTTGCCCACTTACTTACTTCCTTACCTACTTACTCACCCACTTACTTACTCGCTTACCCACTTACTTGCTTACTTACTTACTTACCCACTTACTTACTCGCTAACCCACTTACTTACTCGCTTACTCACTCAATTACTTGCTTAATTACTTACCTGCTTACTTACTTACATAGTGTTAAACATGTCAAGTTCCGTGCCAAAAAAGAGTAAGGTACCTGCGGGAAATGTACTTGCTGCAATGAAACGTGCAACAAACGGCGTATAAATGTACTTAGTAACTTACCCACTTACTTACTCAGTTGCCCACTTACTTCCTTACCTACTTACTCACTTACCCACTTGATTACTCACTTAATCGCTTACCCGCTTACTTATTCACTTACTTACCCACTTACGTACTCGCTTACCCACTTACTTACTCACTTACGCACTTACTCACTTATTTACCTGCTTACTTACTTACTCCTAGCCTTCGGATTTTCAGCCTAGCTAAGGAATATATGTAATCAAATTAAAATTATCCAGTTTATTCGACATATTTTAATTATAATCATTATTTGAGTTCAGTTTCCATAAAATATAAATGAAAAATGGTAGCTTGTACCATGAACAAAAACGATACTAAACATTTTTTTAAACCTCGATAGTAGGCCTTATTTCACTATGGTAGGATAATATGGTTTTAACATACTTCAATGATCAAACTCTACGTAATATATTTGGTATTTGAGATCAATAATCATCTGCAGCTTTGTATGAACTCAAAGTTCCTTTTTGCGCTGCTCGGACAGCTGACACCAGGTCGTTTTCTTACCACCGCACTCGTTTTGGAGGCATCGGGATCGAGACACGAAAAATAACGATCAATTAATTAGTAATAAATAGGCGTTCTACTTATTTACATTCGTAACATCTTGAAAGTAATGGAAAATACATCATAAAACAAACTTTGCTATGAGACGTAGGAGGATAATAAGGCCTATGGTTAAATTTACTATGCTTTAATAACCGTCAACCACGTATGTAAGAAAAACAAAATAAACAATACTGAGTTCACGATACTTTATTTAAATATTTATGATCATCGAAGCTTGAATTAATAAAGATAAAGACTGTGATTTTCGATAAATGAGTGTAATATTACAAAAAATACTTACGATTTATTCGGACCGATTTTTATTATTAGTGCTGTGCGGCCGCGTCTTATGATAGACGATGCAACACTGGCGGCGGAAAGCGGGGTATCGCGCCTCCGCAAACTCGTAGCGATATATTCGTGCAATAGACGTCTGTGAGTGTGGCCTTGAGTGTGAACGATTATTTTAAATACGGTTTTCGTTACTTAGGCCTTATTACCCGTAGGTGCCTTATTTGCGGGGAATTTTACTGCACCACTTGATTTTTGGGAAATCTTCAGTTGAAGCACTTGCAATTCTTGTTGACACTTACGGCGACCATGCTCTGTCGGAAACAACATGCAGAGGTTTAGACGCTTCAATGGAATTATTTTGATGTGTTGCATCGGAGGGCTCACTTCCCGAAGGCTCATTATGTCAGACCCTAGCTGAACTTGCAGAATCATTAGGAGTTAATCACACAACAGTTCCGAAACGTTTGCAAGCATTAGGAATGATTTTTTAAACAAAGCATTGATTTTCACCTAAACAGCGAGATCTTATTCAACATCTCAATATATTTGTTTTTATTTGTATAAAAATATATAAATATATCTATATATTCGATAGACACCCGACACGATGGACACCCGAAATCCTGATACCATAGCGTAATTATACACGTTGTGCTTTAATTGCTAATTGCTTGTAAAAAATGCTCCAATTTAAACGTTTCTTTAATAAATATTCCTAAATTTATAGTCCTAATATATATTTTTTTTAAAGAACATGATCTCGATATAACGAACTACCCTAGAGATTCGATGTTTCGCGGTTCGACTGTATTACCCCTCCCAGTTGAACCCTTTCCCATTTGCTAATCTAACCTAACTTCCGCTGCGCTCACAGCCGCTTTAAGGATGTTGAGTCCCTATGAAACATGTTAATGTTAATTGTTCAATAAATAGCTTCATAATCGTCATTAAATTTTTACATGACCTCCTGAATACTTCATGTAAAAACATACCAAAATTTCCGAATTCTATCATCATTACTTCAACCTCCTTAAGGGTTGAAATAAAAAATGATAAGAAAATTCGGAAAATTTGGTATGTTTTTGTATGAAGTATTTAAGAGGTCGTGTTAAAATTTCACGACGATTAGGAAGCTCGTTATTAAAAAATTAACATTGTGTTGAGAACAATTTTTAAAAGAAATTTTAAAAAATGTATCAATAAACTTCGTTTTGTTTCCGTTGCCTTCAGTATATTGTAGATATTATAAAATCGGGAGGTCAAAAAAAAAAACTTATTGCAAAGTTACATCAGTTTCCATAAGACAACATTTAATTTGTGAATGTTAATTGTTCAATAACGAGCTTCCTAATTGTCGTGAAATTTTTACACGACCTCTGAAATACTTCATACAAAAACATACCAAATTTTCAGAATTTTATCATCATTTGCGATTTGGGACTCAACATCCTTAAGCTACACTATACCCCGTTTGCCGAGGGTACGGGTAAACTGTGGAAAACCCACACCGGTATAGACGGTCCCATGTTCTGCTGGTTGTCTGCTGCACAGGCGTTTCACTCGAGTATCTACAGCAAGGTCGCGGAAGTATTGGCATCCCGCTGATTGGTTGATACGCCAGTCGGTGCACGGCTAAACGGCCACCGCTCGAAGTACCACCGGAGCCGAAGACTATTGTTTTACTATTCATATACAAATATATAAATACACAATCTATATAGCAAATATAATGCATTTAATATTGTATACTATTTATAAATTTATATGTCAATTATAGTGAATCAATATTCATTACGGTTCCACATGTATATAATACGTTTCGGAAAGGAGTACTTTTTCGGTCTAGGTAGATATCCTACCCGAATCAAATTTCATCCAAAATCATATTTTTGAAGTTTCTTTTTACTTGCAAGACCGAAAAAGTACTTTTCTGACTCCCGAGCTGTCAAATAAACATCTCCGAAATCGAAATTTCACCAAAAAAAATAGTCCCCATTGGAAGCACATGTTAAGCCTTGGTGAAAAATGCACAGAACCGGTCCAAAACGTACCTAAATTTACTCAGTACTTGAAAAACGACTCGAGTGGACGTTTCGATTCTTCGCAGCCGGACGTAAGGGGTGCGCAATGAAATTTGACAAAAAATTCGGAGTTTTTGTGACTCCAGGAGTATGATATTCAAGTTTGCATTGTTGCAATGCAACGAAACTTTTTTTTTATATTGCCCAATTTTTTCGCACATTTCGGCTACAAATATCATTGAAATATTTTCGAAGATCCTTATTAAGGATCCATAACCTAAAACAAGCAAAGAAAAGTTTAGATAGTAATAAAAACAAAAAATGAAAAATAAAGTTAGATTTTCGTTGCATACCAATGGTGCGAACTTCAACACCAACCAGGAGTGACGTTTTCCACTGTGGAAAACTTGAATTAACGATGGTGGGAGAAATAGGCTGAACAAATCTGAGCTGGGCTGGACTGCCCCATATATATATATATATATATATATATATATATATATATATATATATATATATATATATATATATATATATAAATACAGGGTGCGGCACATAAAGTGTTACAGAGCAATAGGATTCAAACTATTGATCATATCCAAAAATGTTTCAGACAAAAGTTTCAGTGTTTGAGAAGGCTGTCACACTAGGCAACCCTATTTTTTTTATCGGCGGAGGCGCTGAAGCTATGTCAAGTTTCTTAAAATATACAGTTAAAATATATATTTTAACTTTATATAAACTTTATTTTAACTTTATATAAAAAATATAAAGTTAAAATATAAAATATAAAATATAAAAGTTAAAATATAAAATATAAAGTTATGTATTTTTCTAGAATATTGATATTTACATTAAAGTATCAAGTCGCGGGCGATATGACGGTTTTTCATCTTCATTATATTTCTCAAAATAATAAGAGCTCGGCACTTCATCTATTCTGAACGATGAGTTAAAAATTTTTTAAACTCGAACATGCAGAAATTGCTATTCCTGGTAGTTTTAAACACGTGACGTAACGCGAACCTCGACCCCCCCCCCCCCCCCCCCCCAATTGCGTTACGTAATTTATGTACGCTTCCATATATATGTATAGTTCAGTAATGCTATAACGATTTCAATATTTTAACCCGATCAGGGTATCGCTTTTTATCGAGGCATGTTAGAACACGTAATTTATAATGAAAAAAATGGATAAAATTCCTGAATACTCTGGAATACTTCTACTTTAAAGGTACACCATAAAGACTGCAAAAAAAATGTAAACAAATATTTTATTTTTCATCATAAACACACCCACTTCTCACGAATGCAGGCATTGACTAAAAAATGGCTCGGGTCTCCAGTGACCTACGATACCCTGATCGGGTTAATATAAATATAACTACTTATTATTATTTTATTCATTGTACTATTTATCATCGATATGCCACTTACAGTAAATATGTATTTACACTTTGTTTTTTATCACTAATTTTCTACTACTCTTCTTTGCAATACCTATGCTTTTATTCGCCGTCTACGAGAACTCGATCCAGTTACATTATACACGCAGGAAATGAAATCAAGCCACGTTCGGCGGCGCAACGATTACGAAAAAGAAAGAAAAAAAACCGTATGCGGAGTATGCGATATGGAAAAAAAAAACGCATAAGGCACGGCCGTGCATATACGCGAGTATGAATATGCATACGTGTGCGCGTACAGGCGGTAGATTTGCCAAGCGATTTCGGTCCACATGAGTGTTGGGTTAGATGAATTCTTCTTATTATTCTCATTACGCGGTTCGTAATGAAATATTACCGTGGATTATATGCGCAGTTTGAAGATGGAAAATAAGGGATGGAGCGGGGCGAAGGGGCTGGGGGGGGGGGAGGACAAAAAGAAAAAAAGAAAGAATGAGCGAGTCCCGATCTCCGCCGGCCAATGAGTCCCGAGCGAGCGACGGTACGAACGTGGATTGAGAAAAAATCATTTAGCAACTGGCCATTATAATAATACGTGATTCGTTTGTCCCGGTACAGTCGATTTCACTCGTCCGATTTCCATCTCGCCCAGTAAACAAAATACAACGTTAAAATTACACCTGGCTACGCTGACGAATCATTTTCGCTCGTCGACGACATTTCCGAAAGCACAGGATAAATTCGAACAGAACTGATGTTTGCTTTGTCTCGGTACATGAGAAACTCGATTGATGATATTCACTGGAAAAAAAAGTAGTAAAGACTGATTGCGGTCCGACACTCAGCGACGGAAGTAGTTGCGGAACAGACTGTACGATATAATAATGCAAGCGAGGCTGAAACACAGGGAGAAGAACACGGCTGTATTACAATATCAGTTCTCTCTCTCTCTCTCTCTCCCTCTCTCTCTCTGTCTCTCTCTCTCTCTCTCTCTCTCTC
>OX632367.1:9826107-9832784 GCA_951751655.1 Ophion costatus
TTTTTCGAGTGACGAATGTTTCGTCGAGAAGACCAGTTGGCGCGGAGAGGCGCGAAAAAAAATTGGTCGGGGGGCATGGAGAGAACATTTTTGAAGGAGGTCGCAGGGACGGGGCACTCGGCCCGGGGGTCGTGAAGTTGAATCGAGTTATCGATCACTCAAGAGCCGGTATGACAGTCGTGTCTGCACTTCTCGTCAGAAGCGGCGCTTAAATGATATATACATATGGATACGCATACGGATAGCGACGTATGTGAATACACGTTGGAGCATGGGTATGAGAGGAGGGGAAAATATTCACGGTGATCGAGATATGTGGGTCTGTGCGAAAATCTAATCGACTAATGACTGGCAATCCTATATAGCGACGAACATTTCGAGTTCTAGGCGTATGTGTTTTCTCAGATATATATATATGACTCATGTTTATGTATCTGGACACGTGTATCGTTTCACGCATTTCGAATTTGGACGTGGGACTGGGCACTCAATATGTATATGGTATATATATATATCGAGCGACCGACACGGGGGGATGAGCGGTCCATGTTCGGCTCCGGCGGTACTTCGAGTTACGGCCTTAGGCCACAGTAACGGGTATAAAATCATGTGCGAATTTAACAATTTTGATTTCGTATGAAAAAGTGATTCGCTCTTAAAATTAATTACACATCTATTCAGTATGAATATCAAGCTGTGAATTGTTTTTTTCTTTCGATGTTCAAAATGGCCGACTACTAATATTTTCTTTTGTTATCGTTTTTTAGGCGCTCCGCGGCGTGACATTTAGCATCCACAATTTTTTACCAAGAACAAAAAACAAAATTACTCATCAGTCTATATTAGAATACCTACACTGAGAAAAAGAAATCGTTGCATGTGCAAAATGCACTTTTGTTGTCTCGTAATTTTGTTTTTTTAACAGTTGCTCAGACATGCTAAATAAGCTACAGTCCACACCACTATACTGTTTTATCACCAACTATACTGTTTTGTTATGCCAATCAACAATCAAGTTGAACGTATTTAAAGATACATTTTGTTAAACCAACTGAATTTTGGATGGAAGAACGAATTTTTATTTCAGTGTAGAGAAGTACGTGAGGAATTTAAAAAATATTGTTTTATTGAAAAGGTGTAGGTATTTGAACTTAAGAAATGAATTTTCAGTGAACAATTTCGTTATAACTGCTCATAAACTGCGCATAAACTGAAAAGTTTTCGATTAATCAGAAATTCCGTGCGTACTTCTCTGCGAAATGCAATTAGAAAAAAAAAATGAAATTTGAAGCAAATCGAGTGAAGATTGTTGAAGCTATTTGTCACGCCAATTGGAAAAAAAGCTGTTTCGAGAAGTTTCGAGTAGTCGGCCATTTTGTATATCGAAAAAAATATATATATTTTCTAATAGCTCGACAAACATTTTCAACAAACCACCCCTCGAAAAAAGGCATGTCTAGGGTGGTTCACCCCTTAATTTTTTTTTGCATTGTCACTATACTGCATTTTTCATTGCTTCGGATTAGAAGAGTTTTCGTTTTTGTTTCATCAAAATCGGTGGACTCCTTGTGTGTGAAACTACTATATTAGTCTAGAGATGCATTTTTTCGAGGGGTGGTTTCACCCCTTAAAACCGTCTTTCCGCCGATAAAAAAAAATTCGTATCGCTTACTTTTAGGTGCTTTATAACATATCCAAATTTCAACAAAAGCGAAGGGTGTCACCTGAGGGATGTTCCTCGTTAGATTGACGAAGTACGGGTAGGGAGTGATAGAACAGGGTTCAATTGGTCAGGGCAACACGTAAAAAACCCGCAGTAGTATACATTTGAACTCGGGTAAATATGGCGTTGAAGTTTGCATTATTAGGATGGACCTAAGTCTAAAATAATTGGATTGTTTCTCATTTTTATTATCATGTCAAATATTGTGAGGATGTTGAATAAGTTCTCGCTGTTTTCCAACGGATAGCGTTACCAGAATTGCGTACGTGTAGTTTGAAATGGTATCGCATCTATAAAGGACTGTAAGCAAGCTTAAAATTCAGTGTATGTCGTCGAAGTGTAAATACCTTTCTTTTTCATAGTGTTAAACACGTCAAATTTCGTTCCAAAAAACAGTAATTGCGGGCAATTTTACTGCACTGCTTTATTTTAAAAAATGTGCAGCTGAAGCGCAGGGAATTCTTGTTGAGACTCACGGTGACCACATTCAGTCGGAAACAATATGTAGATATTGGTTTTCACCCTTCAAAAATAATGATTTTGACGTGTTGAATTGGAGGCATTACTTTACGGAGACTCATGTCGGACGCTGGACTTGCAGAATCATTACGAGTTGATCACACAACATTTTCGAAGCGTTTGAGAGCATTAGGAATGTTTTTTCGGAATAGAGCATTAATTTTCACGAAAAAACAACGGGAACTTATTAAATATCCTAATATATTACACGTTTCGATTGTAGATCTTCAAATACGCATCATGAAACAAAAAAAGTAAGAAAATGAAAAAAAATGAGTTTTGTCGTATTCCTACGATGTAAACTTCAATTTCATAGGAAAATATGTATTCAGTGTACATGTATACACTTGCGTATCTATGAGCATGGGAATGTGGCTGCGCATCGTGGAAAGTTCGCATATTTGAGGTATCGCGATTTGGTATTGTATTTGTGACGATCGTGATTATAGGAATATTTCGTTTTCTCTCGCTGGCGATTGGCTCTTCCTGGCTGTTATTTTGAGGGAAGGTACTTGGGTAAACGGCGAGAAAAACAGGTAAACTTCGGGAATTTTTATCTCGAAAACTAATGTTTCGATTGGATCCGGGGTTTTTTTATTGGAAAATATGTACATTGAGGTATGTTCAGGAATTTTTTAAAATAAATTCGTTGATTGGAACCGCCGTTGTTGTGATCAGCGTCAGACGTGTTGTTCGTTGGCATGGTTTATGGTGCCAAGGATTCCGGGCAGTCGGTTGATGTGAAACATGAAAACGCACCGGATTCTTGAAATATAATATACAAACGAGTTCGCCTCTTCCTTTAGGGTTTTCTGAAGGGAAAAGTCTACTCCAATGATCCACAGACCATGCCGAAGCTCAAGGATCCAATTGAATACACCATTAACAAAATTAATCCGCAATTATGCCAACATATTATTCAAAATTTCGTGAAGAGCGTGAACGTTTGCAAACAGGGACAAGGGGGCCATTTATCGTATGTTGTGTTCCACACGTAATCTCCATGCTTGTGCCTTATATTTTATTTTTATTTTTATGTTCATTTATTCACTTTTTCATGTTGCGTGCTACTGTATTCATTGTAGCTTCCATGCACAAGCTACTTGCCCTTATTGCATTCCCCACCATATTCCGCCGCTTCGCATCCCCAATCGACGGCTTGTACCTTACATTGAACCAAAAATATTCGTACTTTTCAAATAAACAATACGTTTTATTAATTAATCAAGATGTCAGGTCATTTTGAGACAACCTATAAATATATATAAATAGAATCAGCCGAAGTCGACGAGCCTTTTGCTCCCTGCTATTTAAACTCGAAGAAATGTGATATTTAAACTCGAAGAAATGACCTGGGGCGCGAGCGCACAGCGACTCGGTATAAAAAGATAATTCGACGTTAAAAGTGAGGGATCGGTATTAAATAATTCGAGCTTACAACGTAACATCCGCGCGCTCGTTCGAAGAGCTGCGCTTCAGTTCGGGTTTATCCCGCATCCCGCATCCTTATTCGCCATTAACTATATATGACAGGTTGACAGTTTATCCCCGATGTTTCCGGTCGCGTTATTTTTTTGCCTGTTTCTTTTCCACTTCGAAAATTCGTATTTAACGGAGCTCTTCCGAAACCGATACGTCTTCCTTTTTTTCCTCTTTGCACATCCGATCGCAACTGCAGTTTGTCTTATTTTATTCATCTCATTCCTTCTGGCTAACTGAGCGTGGTGTCGGAGGATCTACGAAAATGTCGAACTACTTTGGCTTCATTTGAGGTTTCGCCCTTGGAGTATTATTATTCTTATTTGCGATTAATATTATAGTTGGTTTTTAAATCTTCGTTGTTACTCTATGATAATTATTTCATAATCATCTTATAATAATCTCGTAACTATTTAAAAACAACAACAACAATAATAATAATAATAGTTACTATATTTGTTATACTTACTATTTTTGTTGTCGGTTCTATTATTGATGGTGATCAAGCACCACTGTAGGATTTTACATTCGAACGAACTACGAAGCCCGACAAGAAATCGTAAACTTTTTTGGCGCCAACAGATGGTAAAATCGATGCATTGCAGTTGAAGCGTTTTGGATTGGAACGTTTGCGCACAACTTGTGCGTATGTGTATGGATATACATGTGTCGATATGTGCGGCAGCAATGTTTCGCGTATTACCTATACGAAATTCCATTATTGTGCCAGACAATTATAATAATTATTTGACTTTCCCATGTTAATTGATACCGTGAAAACAACGCTGAATTCGATATATATGCGCGGCCCGCGCGCGTGTTTATCCCGCAGCACGCGATAGGCCCCGAATCGTACCGCGGTAAGCAGAAATATTCCAAGCGGCCTTCCGCGCACGAGCTAATCACCCTGTGGCTCAAATATGTGCATATGTACTGTATGCACTATTCCTGCATGTTTTATCTATACATCCATACACACGCGCACGCACCCCTATGTACGTCTATATATATATATATATATATATATATATATATATATATATATATATATATATATATATATGCATATACACACGTACATGGGTGTGTGTGTGCATCGGTGCATACAATATATGTACATGTACGTTAAAATATATAAATGGATACATATATTCATGTATACATATTTATGTATCGTTATACGGGATATTCCACACGGAATGGAAAGATAAAGCGAGCAGTTTATGATTTTAAAAAATTATATTTATTTGTAAAATTTAAACAAATCAGAGCACAAAAGTTTACTCCGAAAAATTAAAAAGCTAAACTTTTTCTTACTATCGAGATATTTTTTTCGTTTCCATTCACGACCAGAATTTTCAGTATATCTACATATTCAATATTATAATAAAAATTATAATATAATTGTAACACTCCGTCTAAAAACGTTTTTCCGGCACCTTCCGTCTGCAGACCTAGGCATTTTAAGTCACCCTTTTTAAAACCCAGTTACTACATTCGAAAATTTTTGAAAAAAAATCTTTTTTCTGTTCGAAATATTCAATTTAATATATCAAGCATAGCATTATGGAAAAATAATGTTTTCATGTATTTATGATTAAATAAATGAAGCCACTCGGTAGGAAAGTAGTTTTGGCTCTGACACGAAATATCCAGGTTTACAGATGAAGTGATAATAATCATAATATAATGTATGTTTTCCTCTCTCAAGAGTTATCGACAAATTGTAATTTGCAAATTGTTTATTCTCGAAAAGCTTGAAATTCCATGAGACACGAGCTTCTTGCGTGATGTTTATACATGTAGACTGGTGCGGGCCCCGATTGTGATTATATCCTTCCGTCGCTTTGCAGGTTTTCGTATGATTATCATATCTGTATATATACGCATGTGCGCACGTATTTGTATTTAGTCATCATAACGTGCACTAGTCATCGTTTGTGTATTGACTTAGATACGAGTTTCAATATTATCCCCAGCGGCATTAATTAATATCGATTGCGGACCTCGTTTTCGTATGCCTCTGCCCCAGCCCTCACCTCCGCGAAGACCCTCCTTCAAGCCAAGTTTGCTCCGAGGGGCTGGTCAGAAAAATTATGGCTGCCTTTTGCACCGGTGAGAAACAGACAAAAAAAAGCAGGCAGCGCCACACTCCGGTGATCCCCCAAACGCGTCGTGTGGAAATTCGCGATATCCCGAGTCGAAATTTAGACCCTCCTTTGAATGCTCGAGAACCTATTTCCTTTGTAACGCACAGACCGCCGCCCTCCCTTGACTCCCCTTGAACCTATATGGAGAAATTTGCACCGTTGGCGACCCTCCTTTAGCCCTAGTGAACCTTCTATTCAACCTCGTGAGCCTCCTTTAGGCCTATGGGCTCGGCTTGCGTGAACCTACACAACCTCGTTTTGGCCTAAAGTCCTATCTGTACCCTACAGAACCTCCTTTGAATCCAAAGCAGAAGGAAAATGAAAGATTGGATATCGGTGAACTGCGGATGGGAGAGAAGGGGGGGGGGGGGGAGCGGAGGGCAGCATATTGAAGTAGGCTTAAAGGAGGGTTAGTAGGGTCAGAAGAGGTTTAAAGGAGGGCTAGGAGGCTCTGCGAGCCACCGGTGAAAGGAGTCAAAGGAGAGTTAGTAGGGCGAAAGGAGGTTTAAAAGAGGGTCTGTAGGTTTGCGTAAGCATTAAATCAGGCTCACTGGGGTTTAAAGGAGGTTCAGATGAACCTACTAAACCTTTGAGTGAAAAAGTCCAATTTCTGCCACTTTTGGAGGTTCAGTAGGTTCTGATATACATGTTTTTGAGATTTCCATTTGAACCTCTTGAACCTCCATTGAATGACAAATTGGGATCGAAAGGAGGTCTAAAGGAAGGTCTAAATTTCGACTCGGGATTGAAGTTTGCATCGTTACAATGCAACGAAAATTCTCGATTCCTTCGATTTCTTAATTTGA
>OX632367.1:9832984-9942828 GCA_951751655.1 Ophion costatus
CAGGGACGGTTTCCTCCTTTATGGGGGAGCAAAAAACCTCGTTCGAAATGTTCCCGGAATAAACGTGACTAGCTTCGAGAGGGATGAGCTGATGGATTTTTTTTACTACCACTCTAAATATGCGCGTATACGTACGCATACGGATTAATTTTGTTTTAATTATATATATGTACAGTACTGGACGAAATAAAGTATGCAAGTGATCATGAAAAATAAATGACAAGGCGTGTACTTTACTTTGTCCTATATGTGTGTGCGTGCGTGTGTGTGTGTGTGTGGGTGGGTGTGCACATATATTTATGTGAGGTGCAAAAGTGTTGGGCCACTCCTTTTTTTTTTTAGGTGATTGATAAAATAATTAATTTCTCCACTCGTTAATCGTTTCCAATATTTAAGAGAGGTACACTATGGATAAAAGCATTAAATATTGATTCTTTACTCGGTGTATTTTTTGTTTACTGCGTAGAACTAATAGTTCCGTCGGTGTACATAAGTATTGGGCCGCTATCTCGCGACGACTCCGTACGCACGGTTTTTTACGTTTTCTTCTGTATTGGTATCAAAACATGCTGCACAATGGACAATCAGTATTGTTTCTCTCCCAATGCCGAAACACATGAATGTTCAGGTCCGTGATACCGCGTTAAAACTTTCTTCAGAACGAAAGAGTTCTCGTGATATTGCGACGACTTTATCCATTGGATAAAGTGCAGTTAATATTATTGCTAAATATGAATTAACGATCTCGTTGTGGTAAAAATCGGAATGGTAAACCGCGGAAAACTCCGAGACGCGTCGACAAAATCATATCAGACCAACTGCAGGAGACATTTGACGGGAAAATCTTGTTAATTCGACGTCTAAAGGCTGTGAAACTGATTGGACGTATTGGTGAAATAAACCATTAATTAGCACAAAAAAAAGCATGGGTAGGTCACATCGTACTTCGCGAAAAATATCAGCGTTGCACACCACCAGGTTGACGGAAATTGCTTTCTTCCGACGAATCCAAATATCAATTATTCGGAATTAACGCTCGGCTGTACGTAATGTGTCCAACAGGTACCAGACACTGTATAATGTAAGACACCAAATTCCTACCGTAAAACGCGATGCCGGGAATATTAAAGTTTCGGGAGCATTTTCTGATTGGTCCGATTGGCGTTGGTCCGATGGTGCAAATTGATAACAATATATTGTGAGTCAAAAAAGTATTCGTACACTTGGTTTTTTCGCAATAACTGCATAAGTATAAGTGATACACAATCAAAAGCTATTTTGCACTTATAATTTGACTGCACTTGTAATTTGACTGCTGAATCTTCATACACACTCTCTCATGATCTGAACTCTGCCTAAAATGTAAACAAGTATTTGATTACACGGTGACCTTGGCCTCTTCTATATCGTTAGTACATCTTCGAACAGTTTACAGCGATGACAGCGAAAAAAGTGAAATATCCGTATCAGTGCAACATAGGGAAATGTTTATTCGGAAACGCGGTGAAAGTTATCGAAAAATTGGCAAAGAACTAAATTTAAGTTTTACCACAGTACAGTACACATTGTTGAGAAGTATTAAACAACGAAAATTACATAAAATAAGCCACGAAAAGGTCGAGGATACTCACAGTTAGAGAGCGTCAAAGTATAATTCAAGAATCTACGAAAAATCTATCTATGAGTGCTCAAAGATTATGCAATGAGGTCACGTCAACATCAGGAAAGATCGTGCGTCCCCAAACTGCACGAAACGTTTTGCTTTCTACCAAAATATACAGCAGGACTGTGAAAAAGAAACCATATATTAATAATACGAACAGAGAAAAACGTTTAGGTTTCGTTAAAACCTACGTAAATAAGTGCATAGAATTTTGGAAATGTGTCGTCTTGTCTGATGAATCGAAGTTCAACATCTTTGGGCCAGATGGGAAAAGATTCGTTCGGCGCAAACCCAATACCGAGCTTGAACAAAAGCATATCATACCAACTGTAAAGCACGGCTGAGGAGGCGTAATGATTTGGGGCTGTATGGGGTACTGCTACTGGAAATCTTGCATTTATAGATGGAATGATGCATTCCCAGAAGCGTATTGATGTGTTGCGTAATAATTTGGAGAAATGTGCAGTCAAAATGGAATCAATCTCGGAATATTAATCCCACAGTAAATGTATGGCACTTGTTGTGTACAGAAGTAAGAACAAGAAAGATATCTAACAAATCTAATTTACAATGAGTAATTTTGGAAGAATGGGAAAATAATATGGAAGAAAACAATTCTGAAGCTAGTGGAATCGATGCCTAGAAGACTATAGAGGCCATATTTGAAGCTAAAGGGATGCACACAAATTATTAGGTGCAATTTACAACGGAGG
The DNA here is from genome assembly GCA_951751655.1 of Ophion costatus. Classification (NCBI taxonomy): domain Eukaryota; kingdom Metazoa; phylum Arthropoda; class Insecta; order Hymenoptera; family Ichneumonidae; genus Ophion; species Ophion costatus. Next base: position 9,835,361 of record OX632367.1, read on the forward strand.
TGATGTAGCTTTTCACTATAATGAGAAGTGTACGAATACTCTTTTTGGTCTCAAATTCTTGTATTTTTTGCATTACCTTTTATTTATGCGATTTCTTGCGCATTACTCTTTTCGACTGAGCCCTTCTCTTTGCCGAGGGTCCAGGGAATCTTCGGAAAACCCGTACCTCTATAGGTGGTTCCACATTCTTCTGATTTTCCGACTTTTCCCACAACTAACTACACGAAGGTCTCAGATGCATTGACCTTGCGGTCACTGGTCGATGCGCCAGCCGGTGCACGGCTAAGCGGTCACCGCTCCGAGTATCGACTACGTACAACGCTGCTCAATTCGAAAGACCGCCAAAGCGGAGCCCTGACCGCCCATTCACCGGTTTTCTTTCGTGTATAATGTAGGAAACATTAAAATATAAAGCTATATATTCACATATATATGGAAATAAAACGGATAAAAGTACGCGCACGGAAAACCTATTTGTGAATAGAGTAAAGTACGTGTGTAACGCTGTATAATCTGCGAGACTATCCGAGAAGGCTACATAGGCTCATAGATCGCTTGCACCCTCACATAATATGCATGCGCGTTTGTGTGCGTGAATATTTATACGCTCAGAGGGTAATGCTGGCTGGGCGGCATTGCCCTCTCTCTCTCTCTCTCTCTCTCTCTACCATTCTGGCCTCCGGTCAGAGATATCGTTGGCATGCCTTGTTAATCACGAACTCGATAATAATACCGTGATTGATAGAACGAACCTCCGCAGTTCCCTTCCTCTCGCGATCTTTCACGCGCTCACATACACACACAAAATCCATTACACTGTACTCGCCATTCGAGGTATTTCGGTACAAACAGCTCCGAAAGTGACTAGCACGGGGTTTTTTTTTCGTGAAGTCACACATCTGTAGAAATGTCTCCAGTGGCATAGTTTTAGAGAGAATTCAGAATTAGTAAAGATTAGGAAGTGCGGAGGTGAAACCGGCAGGGGGGAGTTGGTGAGGATTTATTTGTCCAGGGAGTTTATCATTGAAAGAATCAATGTTGCACATCCGGAAGTGTCTCCTGCTCTCTCTCTCTCTCTGTCTCTGTCTCTCTCTCTCTCTCTCTCTCTCTCTCTCTCTCTCTCTCTCTCTCTCTCTCTCTCTCTCTCTCTCTCTCTCTCTTTTTCTCCTGCTCGCTTCAAATCTACTTGCGTCATTGGTACTCTGAAATCTCAGATATTCGGGTTTGTTGCAGCATGTAGGCGTGCATGATTGCGAGCCAAAAGTCTCTCTAATAAGCGAACGAGAGTAGATTAGGGGCGGTAGAATGCGAACCGGAATTGTCTCTAATCGTTGCCGGGTTATGCGTGCGTGCACACATGCACATTCGCGCACGCATATATATGTATGCACACATCGTAATTCGGGTACATAGCAAGGCTAATTGTATCATTCGTGCCGAAAGAGAGACAGAGAGAGCGAGAGAGAGAGAGAGAGGGTGGGAGGGATGCGTGTGGAAACACACTACGCGGGGATTGATGTGTTCTCGACAACGCGAGAGAATTCCTCCTCATAGTCGACGGGGCATCACTCGTTTTCGATCGTGTTCCCATGTATGCGCTGCTGCATCACCCGCGGCGCAGCGGGGTGAGACGGGGGGCATCCAGTAATCGGGAGTCTGTGCTCGAAGAGAGAAGGGCGGGAGGGTGTTTAATGTAACGAGAGTAAGGGATAAAGCGAGAGCGAGAGAGGAGTCGAAGAGAGTTGAGGGAAGTTTATCCACTCGCGGAAATACTATACCTGTCTCATTTTCCTCGGTCATTGAAGCTCGTTGCGTTTATTCGAATTGCATTTCGAGTTAATCAAATAGAGGACCGAGCATCAATGGATGCTTCCTCCGAACCGTGAAAACTTCATTCTTTTATTTATCAGTTATTTCACAGTGACGAAATGTGCAATGAAGACATTTGACGGACAGAATTTTCGACCATGCAGAAAGACACTATGACACAATTTTCAAACTATTATTCGTCTTTCTACAACCATTTCAATACATTTCCAATAAAGCAGTGAATTAAAAAGTATTTGTCGTTTCGTTTTGTAAAAAATAACTCTGTAATAGATAATTTATTATTTTTCTACAATGAATAAATTCACGTTAAGTCATTTATTATTCCCATCTGTAAAGACATTTATCATAAGTATTCGGGCTTCAGTATTGTCTACTGTTACTCACATAACTCATAATTCCGCAAATAAAATAAAAAAGAAGTAGCGAATACCAACGTAACACCCCATTAAAACAAGAAATCAAACACATTCTCTGTAACGGTTTACTTTTTCTGAGTAACGTGGATGCGAAGAAAGTATCTTCGGCAGCCAAAATAAAATAAGTGAAAAAAGAGAAAATATAAATCCAAAGAACTTTGAACACAATCCGGCCACTACCGTTCACGTGGCCCGCACATTCAGAACACGGGTTCGCAATGGATAGATGAATAAATAACTTTATATATATATACCCACATGAACTGGTACGTGTAGATAATGTACGCCCACCGCACGAGGAATCCACAAAGTGGTACTTTTGTGACGTCTAGGAGTGCGAGTGCCGCGATCCATAAAAATGTCGAGAGTCCTGAGCGACGGCCGGAAGTCAGCGGATGGACAAGGCCAATTGTTTGCATTACCATCGCGGCGGGAGGGGTCAGGGGAACAACTAACAATGGAAATCTCGTCGTGGAACTGGCGTATCATAAGCTGCATTACGCAGACGTTGAATAGTTGAATTATCCTGCGAACTAATTCGATTCGTACATTTGAAGTATAATGACATCACAAAATGTACGAGTGGAATTATATCTAATTATATTTTATACATAATGGTCACATATATATTATATACAGCTTCGTAGAATCATGAATATGCTATATTTTTGTTCATTTCTTGATTCCCAACGTATACCCTTCATTTGTACGTATTACCCTTCCCAATTCAACCCTCTCCTATCACTCCCTATATGTACTTCGCAATTCTAACGTAACTTCCGTTGCGGCCACAGCCGGCTTCAGCTACACTACACCGCACTTTCCGAAGGTACGGGGGAACTGTGGAAAACTCGTACCGGTATAGACGGCCCCATATTTTTCTCATTCTCTCATGCACAAACTATTTTGACTCAACTATCTGCACCAAAGTCTCACAAAGAACATCACCTAACTGTCCACCTCCGATTTTGTTAAAACTCATATATGTCATAAATCATTGAAAAATATTGAACAAGTATTTTTTTTATCCGCGGAAAACGTTTTTAAGAGAGAAACGACCCCTAAAGCAAGGCTTGTCAGCCGTTGATTTCATTTTTTGTCGATTATTATATAGTGGATTTTTCGTTGCTTTACATTAGAATTTTGGTTTTTGGTGGACTTGTGAGTGAAACTGCAAAACCACCCCTCGACGCGCCGTTCTTTGACGAGTGGTTTCCCTCCTTAAACCGTTTTTCCGGCGATCAGAAAAATACGTGTCTAATAGTTTTCAATGCTTTATCACATATATGAGTTTCAACTAAATCAACGGCGGAGACTTAAGTGATGTTGCTTGTCAGAAATATTGGCCTTCCGCTGACCGATTGATGCGCCAGTCGATGCGCGGCTGAGCGGTCACCGCTCCGAGTATTGGCCACGTAAAGCGCTGCTGAACCCCTGAACTAGTATCGGTTTAATATATCGTGCATAAACAATACAATCGATTGTACATCATGAGTAATGTATGAGTACAGTAACGTATGAGACTTGGGATTCAAAGAATGTGGAAAAAATCGTACAAAGGGTCGAAATGTTTTTTTTCCCGGCTTTCATCACATTTCGAGAGCCTTTCCGTGATGCTTTGGACTTCGCTCCGTCTCTCTCGTTTTGTTTTCATTCACGCTCGCATGACTCGTGGTTGGGGCGTCGCGACGCGTGAGTCTCGCGAGATTCTATATATGCCCGTTGGTACACGTGTTTGCAACCATCGTGTAGTACCAAGAGCGCGCACGGGTGAGTCAGGTGTGCAAGATAGTCTCGATGAGTGCATGTGCACGCATACGTTGCATATACCGGCGAGCTCTGCGTTTCATGCAGGTGAATATCAACGCGCACTTATACACACTCAATCGCGTGCGCGCATACGACTAAATTATCAATAATCTCATTATGTTCGTGGCATTGATTCAAGCCCGAAATACAATCAATCTTATTTCCCGCGATATCGCCAGATCGATTATTTATCGAATTCGTACGTCCGTACGAGCGCAAAAAACGCTACTCCCGATACACCTCATTTGGAAAATTACCCTTTGCAGGAAAGGAATTGTACGTTTGGTTTCAAGTTTGGGGATAGTGCGATATCCGGGGTACCAAAAGTTGACCGTTGGTTCTTGATATTTGAACCAAAATAATGAGAAATTCAAGAATAAAAAAAGTGCCGTTTTGGCTTCCTTAAGGAATTATGAGCGCTTCTAGTGGTAATTGGAAATACGTCTAAATTCAACGATTGTCGTTGGCTCATGGGTACAATATCTTTATTTTATCGTAAATAATGGAAATTCACCGGACGAGCTTCAAAAGGTATTTCTTTGTTTGGGTTTGTTTAGTGATATCTCATAAATACCACATAACGTCGTATTTATATGATTTTCAACATAAATTCCGAGATTATAATGCATTATTTATTAATATTCTCTGTTTATTTATAACGATAAGCATTGTTCCATATAATTACTGCACCAAATTACTAAACGATATATTTTGACTCGGTAGCCCTAAATTCACTGTCGAATCTTGGCATCCAAGATATCGTACGCTTGCCCAAGTTTGCGATGCCTTGTTTGGATAACTTGTGGATCGGGGCTTTCCTTTTTTTGCCCTGGGTAACGACGTGTAGGGGAGAGCGGGGTCTCGTGAGCCGCGGGGTCTCCTGCGCCACCCACACTAGCACACAGACGGTACATGCTAGATTCAAGTGTGGGATGCCAGAAGGAGCGGGGGCTACGCGGCTCGGCCGCTGTTCGGTTGAGTGTCATGTACGTTGCTACTGTTTTCGCGCCAAAAGTATGAAAACCAGTTTGTCGTAATTTTTTGTCTCCAGCCCATGTTTGTGGTGTTACGGCAATCAAGTAAGTGTATTTTGATTTCCACAATAGTGTACCTATATGATGACGAAATAAAAAATAACTTAGTATTAATAGTCTTGGGGTGGCTCGGTCGAATTAGTAAAAAAATGGGGAAAGGGTAATTTGAGCCAAAACAAGCGGGGTCTCTTGAGCATGGCTCATTAGATTTCTATTAAAAATCAAGAGTTTAAATCCCACCCCAAGTACCTATGAATCTTTCTGCAAAAACTATTTCTTTTTTTCCGAATGCGAAAGTACAAGGGAAAAACTGAACGACCTATAGTCTCCAAAGGCCTGATGAAACGTGGAGCAGAAGAAGTCATTAACGGCAAAAGATAACAAATTAGACAGAACTACGCTGTCTTCTTCTTTTTTATGTTTCTCTTGTGTCTACCATTACTATCCCACTGGTTCAAATAGCCGACTCCACTAACAAGGAACATCCCTCAGGTGACACCCTTCGATTTTGTTGAAATTTGGATATGTTATAAAGCACCGAAAAGTAAGCGATACGTATTTTTTTTATCGGCGGAAAAACACTTTTAAGGAGAGAAACCACCCCGCGAAAAAGGCATCTCTAGGGTGGTTCGCCCCTTAATTTTGTTTGCAATTTCACTATAGTGGATTTTTTATTACTTCGGATTAGAAGAATTTTCCTTTTTGTTTCATTTAAAATCGGTGGACTTCTTGTGTGCGAAACTGCTATATTACCTCTAGAGATGCCTTTTTTCGAGGGATGGTTTCACCCCTTGAAACCGTTTTTCCGTCGATAAAAAAAAATACGTATCGCTTACTTTTCGGTGCTTTATAACATATCCAAATTTCAACAAAATCGAAGGGTGTCACCTGAGGGATGTTCCTTGTAAGTGGAGTCAACTGAGCCATCTGACTTTTGTGATATTTATGTAAGTTTAGTGTAGTAAGCAACGTTTTTACTGCAGTTTTTAATGGTGTTACACAGCCAAATAAACAACCTATCTATTTTAAAACATGTCATTACTTACCCCTTCTTTAATTCGGAGCTATACTGCTTAGAACAAAATCATGATCAAGTGACCCTGCTCTGCCCTACTGGACACGAAGACGGATTCTGCTGATTCGATCCTCATAGATCTAATCTCACTCTTCTAAAGCACATGGCTGGGTCCTTTATTCGTACCCTTTTGTCCCCTGATGTCCTTTTACTTTCTCTTCATTCTGACCTACAATAACGTTAATACTTCAATTCGATATTGAAGTCAATCTGCCGAATGATTAAATTGACAAGAAAAGTGTCATTGAAGTCTTCGAGTCTCATTCCGTATTTTTTAAACCGGAACTCAGGGTCACGGGTTTCGGATTAAAAAAAAATGTATTCAAATTTTTTTTTCGGAAGATTATCGTCCCCGGGTACGCGTAACCGCACTAACTTCGATCCCCGAGTCCATTAAACTGGAGCCAATTTTAGTTCCGTGGTCCTATTGCGTCGACAACATCCTTTTCGATGCACAATCATCGTTGGTCATGAATTTTCCAGTCCCAACTGACTGGAACCGAAACTTTTCATCCGTTGATCATTTTTACGCAAAATAATGCTCCCATGACTTCAACAGTGATAGGGTGACGTGGGGACTACAAAATTCGTGGCCACTAAATAATTTTGCATCAAATAGGACTTTGTCCAATCAACTTAAGCAGCGACCAAAAATGCCCCCCTCCCCCAGCCTGGCATCTGTGCACGTAACCGTACCAACTTTGATATCCGAGTCAAATCCATTGGAGCCAATTTCAATTCCCTCATTCTATGGTGTTAATAATACCTTTGTCGATACAAAATGGTCCGCTGATCACGAATTTTCGTCTCAACTCGACCGTAGCAGAGCTGTTTGTCGTGCTCTAATTTTCACACGAGAAACTATATATATATCAAGAGCCGCGGGAGCATCCTAAAGCCCAGTAATTACGAATAATCTTTAATATATGTCAGCAACTGCGCCGTTCACTTTTATGTACTCTGAAATACACCTTTTCTACTTACACATGCAGACACACACACACACACACACGCGCGCGCGCGCGCATATGCAGATATCTGTATACATATAGGTCGTTCAACTCGTTTTAAGCTCCTCTTTCATGATACAGAAAAAAAAACATTCCGATCCATTAAAAAAAATGGAGTTGACCTTCAAATGTCTGAAGTACCTCTGCCGCAAAAAAAACTATTATCGCTATAGGATAGACCCTTTCGTACTGTGCATTTTCATTTCAGCAAATATTTTTGTGAACCTTATAGTTTCGAAGATATCCAAGGTGCTAATAGTTATTGATCCACCCCGTCTATGTATATAATTCCTCTTTCTCCACCCTCTCTACCGCCATGCCCCTTTGACATGAGTGTTGCAACAAAGACAGACCATTAGTTCAATCAAATAAAAAAATGGTTGGCTCTACGAAAATTGTATTTAATTTAAATTTTAAAAAATTGCAAGATTCATTTACTGAATTTAACTAAATTGTTTTTTGAACAGATTTAACGAAATTACAAATGTATGGGGATCAAATAAAATATTTGAAGTTGAAGTTTGCATCGTTGGAACGCAACGAAAGCTCTTCTTTACATTTGTTTTCTTTATTTTTATTATTATAGATCTTTTTTTTATCGATTTCTTTTGTGGATTGCTGAATCTTAAAAAATGGCACCATTACGATTTTCGGGGCGCCAAAAAAAGAAAGTGGATTTGGATAGTTTTTTGCGAGGAAAAAGATTCCGCAGGTTTAAAATCGATACGAAAATTAGTTTTCGAAATATTGATAAAGAAAACAAAAATTCCGTCATTTTGAATAAATTTTATTTAATTTCGTATTCAAATCAGTTTTTTGTCCCAGATGGGCAGCATACTGGTGTGGGCGCGGGGCACCTCATGGTGTGCGATACTTTCGCCTCTTATTGAAGATTCCCATCATGTGAAACAATTTGATTAGATTTTTTATTATACTTGCGTGATACTTCCGCCTTTCACTAAAGCTTTCCATGGTAAGGAACAACTTGATGGACTTTTTAATTATTTTTACGCGAAACCATCGCAATTCATTTTTGAAGAAAAAAAATCATCTGTATCTCGAAAGCTAATGGAGGTATCGATTTAAGGGAGGGCACCACTGTAAACATTTCGAAGATCTAAAAATACCATTCATATTTCAAACTCGTCTCTATATTAAAAAAAAATATTTTTCAATTTTCACCTGTACTTGACTGCTCAAACTAACGTTACGTTAACATTATTACGAAGATTACTACCGAGTCGTTGACAATCTAATTTTCCAGTTTTTATTTGTTCACGTGCAACAAATTCATCATTTACCACAACATTTGCCACACTATAATCAATAATACGAATAATCAACATAAGTAAACATCAGTCAGAGCAGCTGTGGGTAAAATAAATTTAGACTCTTTTTTGACCCCGTGAAAGTGATCGTACCTCCTTAAGACCAGCAGAATTTTTTTCCCTGTGAAAAAGTATATCGAAATTCACTTTCACATTTTGGCGCCACGGAAATCGTCATCTCCCCTAAAAAAATGGTTGATAGCTTCATGTAGGCAAAAAATCTGCCAGAAGAAATTAAAGAAATTAAAAAAAAAATTATTTTTCATTGCGTTCCAACGATGCAAACGTCAAACTCATCTGTCTACATGCACTCCGCGGATGCAGAGAGATATTCGTAAAGGCACACGCGTCGACGCGAATATAACACGGAGAGCAATAAATGCGAGAATTTCACTAGCCAAAAACAAGCAACAATCGCTGGTGGCTATGTTTGGTTGTTGCGACCCCATCGAACTCGGCAAAGTGAATTCCAGCCAGGTTTAATCCCCCTCCCCCCTTTTCCGCCCTCTCGTCCACGGCCGTGTCATGTTTCTCGGTAAATCCTCGCGCTCACCGACGAGAGAGAGAGAGAGAGGGAGAATATGTGTGTGTACGACAGAGAAAGACAGAGTGGGACCGATCTCGTTCGAGCATCCCAAATTATCGGCTACATTTTATTCGAGTTATACACGCGGATCGCGCGCAATGCGATTTCGCGGCTAAACTCGTTACCCGAAAACGTAATTCGCAGTATCGCGGGGTTTGCGAATCTCCAATACCCCATCGACTTTCTCCCTCTTCCTCTCCGTACGTTTCCACGTGGATCTGTACATGCGTCGGACGCGGCGTTCATCCGTCCTTCTTCATCGGCTTTCTCGTTCCATCGCAAACAAAATTCGTTCATATATATACACGTATAAATACTCGCGTCAATGTATATAAATATTCGTGGCCATGTATAGAAAATCATATCTCGCGCGTTGACCCTCCCGCTATTTCCCGAAGGCTAACGATATTTCGCGCCCATTATGAAATATTCGAAATTATTTGGCTGGGATTCTGCATTTTGATTTGACGTTTATTGCAACGGAGGGGGAGCGAGAGAGAGAGATATGGCGAGTGCGAAACGCCGGAACGCGATCAACGACAACGGAATGGTGCGTGGGGTGGAAAAGAGGTCGGAACCTCACTGGTCGCGAAATCATCCAACACCGCGATAGCATCGCTAATACGACTGTACGGATATTGCTAATAAATATATATATATATATAGACAATCCGCACCCGCGGTAACGACAGATCCGCTGGTTTCGTTCGTTGACTGCCAACGAACCAATTCCAAACTCGCCTGCGGTAAAGTCGCTTAGCGTTCATATTCGACAGTTTCCTCGACTCATTCCCATCCGAGTGTTATTCGACAACCCCTGATGCCCTGACTTTTTGGCCCTTTTCCGTTGGTTCTTTGTTGCTTTGGTTGCCAAACTCGCGTAATACTGCAAATATCCTGTATCATTAAATGCACAATCTATAAGTGCGGACTTCCGTATTTGAGATTTGCACTTGAAAGCGGTCCTGAAGATCTTGACTGGATGGGGTGTAGGTGCGGTTTGTAGGGTACGAGAAAGTGGTCTGGTTGGGTGTCGTCTTTGTAAACGGTCGTTTGGAGGCGTTGATAAAGAGAGCGTTTTTTAGGAACTTATAGGCTATTGGCAATAAAAATATGTTTCCCGATACGTCTTGAATTGATGGTACCGAAGGATTGTGGCTTGGTGTCACAATCTTTGCAAATTGTATGGAGGTTCGAAATTGAGGCCTCGGCACTCCTCTACCGAGAATCGCTCAGTTATCCGGATAGTGCATGTGTATTCTCAATTGAGCGATGTAATGTTGAGTACGATGACAATAGGCCTCTATGGGGGTAGTTGTTTAAGGGCGGGGTAAAGTATTGAAATTTTTTTTTCATTTTTTAAATGAATGCATAATATATCAAGAATATGGTGTTAAAATTTCAAGTCGATCACAGTAAAATTGACGAAGTTATGAGTATTTGAGCGTCTATTGCTCCATGCCGGGTTTTATACCTGGGCGGCGACTGCGCGGCGCGGTATTGTATTTTTCGCCCCCGAATAAATTTCTTGATAAACGGGCCTGTTCCGGTCCCGTTATGTATATTCGAGGCACGGAAGAGATGCAAATCAGTACAGGGCCAAGTTCTCACGAATAGGCCCGACAAGTTGACGATTTGCGAATTAGTAGAGCAGAGGAGCAAGCGGCGCACGACAGTAAAGAAGAAAGACTTTTGCGTAGACAAACGCAAAAAGATGCTCTCGATCATCTTGATGGAAGCCTTTTGCTCTACGGACCTGGCATCGATGACTTTGAGTGAGTATAAGAAAATTATCGAGTTTTATTTTGAATTTCTAAAAATTCAAAGATTATTGAAAAATCTGAAAAAATTCATACGTATTCAGAAAAATGAACGAATCACGAAAAAAAATTGGGTTGCGGGGAAATTTGTTGACTAATTTTTTTTTTCATCATTTTGTTAATAACATTTTGGAATTATTATTATGCAAAATTAATCTTTTGAGTACCTTTAATATGCATGAATTTTCTCAGATTTTTATGCAATCGAGAAGTGTTCTCAAACTTATGTGCAATGAGCGCTAAGCGACCAAACTCTTCTGCGTTTTTCAAACCGTTTTTCTGAGACTTGTCATATTTGAAGTCCGTGTGCACGATAACTCAAAATCTACTGGACCAATCGCTTTGAAATTTTGCACAGTACTTCTTCACATAATTCACCAGGTATTGTCGAGAGCTTTTTTGTTTTTTTTAAATAAATACTAATTTTTCAACAACAAATTAGCCGATTTTTTTCAGCGAAAATCGGGTTTTTGGCTCCCAAGTGCTACGAAAAATCGAAAAATCAAAAAAAAAAAATCCTCCCGTCATTACCTCGAGAAACATCTCCTTTAACAAATGCATTTTGATTTTTTTGTTTCAGATGATTCTGTTGCGAGTTATGGTGCACACCGCAAACCAACTTTTTTTCGAGGCGCCTCCGGGGTTTAATTTTCACTCGCTCAATTTCGAATATTTTGCAATGCAAATTTAGGAGAGTGTTGTTCAAATGATACTTTCTTATATGTAAATTTTTCAATAAACGAACATTGTTCGTTACGCCAAAAAAAAATCTTAAAAACATGCCTTTTTTTCGCCCAACTAACTTTACCCCCCCTAAGCTGGATGTCTGCGAAGGCGCATCTTCTCGACATTTACGAAACCGTTATAATCCGAAGATTCGGAAGGTCACCAAACCCACGTATTGCACGTGGCGAGCAACCGTAAATTCGACAGTTCCGGACTGAACATTGCGTCGAAGCAAAACCACATGGAATCAATAAATCGATCCACAAATTGCCGATCAATCGACGAAAGTCTTTGACGATGTGTGAAAAATCGACGGTAGGTTGAACGAAGGTTGCAAAAAATTGAGAGTGTACGCCCGAGCACGTAACTGCACTTTGGGGCAGTGCTACGTGCGAGTGTACGAGGATATTCGGGTACGGGGAGGGTGAGAACGCGCGGCGTTGGCGAACGGGAAACGTTCTCTCGCGTGCCATCGGCGGCCGCGAACAAGGATCACGGGTGACGGGTGGCCGCGGGAGGGAGGAAATGGCCGGGGTCGGTTTAAATTCTCTTCTGTCGCCGCAAACATGCATAATGCAGCCACGCGCCGCGCGAAAACGTGTAAACGGTGTGTGTGTCCCGTGGACCGTGCGACAGAGTACGAGAGATCACACGTAACGTCGGAGGCTGCTGTGGAATGAGCGGCAAAAGAGGGCGAGGAAGGGAAGAGGGCGAGGTGCAACGAACGTTCGTTGAAACCGCTAAATACAAAAATCCCCAACCACCTGTACATCGTGTATAGAGAGAGAGAGATAGATAGATAGAGAAATAGATAGATAGAGATAGATAGATAGATAGATAGATAGATAGATAGAGTGAGGAACGCGATCTCCCAGTGAGAGAACACTCGTTCGATAGCAAGCTCCTATGTATACGAACAAGGACACTTCGCACCTGAATTTGCATTATCATCGCTACCGTTTTCAAGTTAATTAACGGATAATTGTGGCCGGCATTTTGTTTTGCTCATTCCCTTTATTGGGAAACACGAAATCAGAATTCTCGATGTACGCATCTGATCTGCCCACGGCATGTAACATTTCACTCAAGCGTCATAGATTTATGGCCGTATTCATAGTCTCTCCTTATCTCAAGGATAAAGGACGCCATGATGAAAGCTTCCTTGAATCTCAAAGGCGTCTTTGTTTCATAGTCGCAACTCGACTCTCCCTTCCAGAAGGAAGACATATTTAGGGATATGTGATTGCTTATGGTGGTAAAACCGCTGATAGAAGCGCCACTCGGCTATATTTGAAACTAACTCAAACTGCTTGGCTCTCGATTGTATAGCCTCGAGTGTATAACGTCAAAGTTCAAAATTAGAAATTGAGTTGCGACTAGTACAATTATGGATGAAGGAAAGAATGTTCATTATATAGAGCGCGAAAGGCTGTTATTAGCTCAGCTTTTTTTTTTAACTCCGTTCACTGCGATACGTTTCGAAACTTTTTACGTGCTCCACTTTTAACTGTTTTTGAGGTTAACCTGTAGACTGGTCTGCGATACAGGTAAAAACTGCATAGACGCCAAGCGCAAGCGCAAGCGTTAGTCATATGAAACGAAACAGCCAATCACAGCGCCGAAGGTTTCCTCAAGGAAGCTCGAGACCTGCCTTGAAATAAGGAGGCCAATAAGGATCCTTGTTCTGTCAAGGAAGGTCTATGAAACGCGAAATGAGGAAAAAGGAAGCCTTGTTCCTCAAGGAAGGACTATGAATACGGCCCTTAGTCTCTATTGCCAAGAATATTAACGATTTATCACCTAGATTGAAAGTTATCTTTGCTTGGATACTCTGTCAGAGCATTTAAGCTTGCAATTAGCCCTATTGAAGTATCACGGACCATTACAGACTGAACTAGAGTGTTGGCTTTTGATGTGGAAGTCTTCAACGAAGCAGCGTCGATTTGTGCTTGGGTGTGGGTACCCTCAATAAACCCGATTCCATTACGTATTGTGTTTTCGTGTGGAAGTTTTCAATAAACAAAGGCCCATACATGTTGCGTTTCGAAGGGTAAGCCTTCAACGAACGATGGTCTATTCACATTAAGTTTTTATGTGGAAGCCTTTAATAAACCAGAGTCCATTGTAGATTAGGTTTTGGTGTGAAAGTTTTCAAGGATGAGGAGTCATATTGTGTTGCGTCACGATGTTGGAAGTTTCAATGGACAAGAGTTCCTACATGTTGGGATTCGATGTCGGAGGCCTCAGTTAACAAAGTTCTATGCATGTTAATATGGGAGCCTTCAATTAATTAGAGTCCATACATATTATCTTTCGATGTTCATGTCGTCAATAAACAAGAGTCTTGGTTACACATTGACGTGGGTCCATGCAATGAACAAGTGCCTGCACACGTTAGGTTTTGCTATGAAAACCTTCAATAAAGGTGAATCCACAAACTGAGAGGAATGCCATTTGCAGCAATCACTCATGCCAAGTAGTATTACAGTAAAACTAACTTTTCGTCAGTGACAGACCAATTACGATGAGTCCTTTTCATGCCGGAAGGACACCTTCGATATCGTAAGTTGATGGTCCGACTTGGCAAATCTGCAGAACAAGGACTTGTACCAATTCTGTCACGATTCCAACCCTATCCTCTGCCCCAAAAGACGAACACAGATGGTCATCGCTTTTTAGGACTTCGGAAGTGTTTCGGAGATGCTTAGGGAGGAGTTTCGGATGCTCCGGCTGCTCGATCGATGCCCGTTTCCTATTTGATAAAAGGATGAGAGAAGAGGCAAAGAGGACTATCATTCACGTAGTTCGATGCGTAGGAAAGCATGCGGTATACATGTCCATTTCCACATTTGTTAGATATATAAATCGTGGGAATATCCTCGATATCTTCGTACACGTCGATGTTTCGTTGTCTCGGTGAGCAAGCACGCATCCACTAATACTCGGAACACGACCAACCACGTTTCGCTACGGTTCCCGTTCCATAATTTCTCCTCTCTCCCCTCCTTTCTCCCGTATAGAACACAATTAAGTAAATGAGCATGGGTTGCCGCTCGCGCTACAGATACCCTCTATTATGTATATTGATCTCTAGCTCGGACTCTCCGGTTACACGTAATACGTGTTTTGTCGTTTATGCATACGTACTTGGGTGCATCCGAGGCAGTGTGCGCTGGGGGAACAGTCGTTGCATTGGTTCACCAACGATGGGCTCCAATTCTCTCTCTCTCTCGCCCTCTCTCTCTCTCTCTCTCTCTCACTCCCTCTCTCCCCCTCCCTTTCTGGATTTCTCCCTCTGTCTCTTGCTTTGTGCGGCTGATCCTCAACGCAGAGCCTTTCCAGCCCCCCCTCCCCTCACAACTCGCCTGCAATATTCAATGCAGGCAGTAAAATTATAAAACCTCGTCCAAGTATTCACTGGGCCGACCGGGTAATTCGATACAATATTATACATATACAGTAACGTATTCCAACGTTTACGACTGTGTTCATATTTTTAATCCACCGTAATTCATATTGGAGCAACGAACCGCCGGTAAATTTCCTTCGCGCAATATTCATCTGCGCGTGTGCGATCGTCTATTCAACGTTCAATGTATCGATGAATCTTCGGAATTAAAAACTTTTTGCTTTCATATATTTTGTTCCGGTGTCTTTATTCCAATTTGCATCGGTTTCAAATGATTTTTAGGTAGTAGCCAAGTTCAGAACAGTAATAATAATGATTATAATAACAATAGCAGTGATAATAATGATATATGTTATTGTTCTGGTTATTAAATGGGAGCGATATCGGTAATAATAATAATGAGAATCTTAACGATGCTAATATTATCAGTCAGTATTATTATGATACAATGGCATCGAAACTGGTAATAATAATAATTACTATTTTCATTTATATAACAAGGAATAATACAAATAACGGTGATAATAATATCACCGATAATGATTATGATGATGATGATGATGATAATAATAATAACAATAATAATAACGATAATAAACAGATATATTTTTCAGATTGTCGGATATATCCCATAACATAAAAAAACAGGGCGGACAAATAAAATAAAGAAATTATAAACCTCTTAAGGGGGTTATATCTTTCTATAGGCCCGAAAAAGGAGCCAAATTCCAAAAAAAAATCTGAGAAACGGTTGGTGAAAAAGACAAGCGCTTTTTCACACAAAATGAGGGCCTTTAAAAAAGTTACCAAAAGTACAGAAAAACAGCTCATGGCCGCCGGCAGGTGATGAAATTTTTTTCGCGACTTTTGGCGGTGGCCACTCCAGCTTAAACGATCGATCTGAAAGCGAAAAACCAAACGGGTTATTCAAGTTAACAATAAATACGAATCGTTGACAATCGTCGATTTTCAATATCATTTTTTTTTTACAATGTGGCGACGGATTGAGACTCGAGCATACAAACTCTATGAAAAAAAGTTGTCATTTTTGCGTAAATATTAAAAAATTAAGATCGATTTTGAAAAAGTGAGATCGTCAACGGTCTTTCAATATTCCTCGTCGTATCTTCTGTAAATTTGGAAACAATCCATCAAGTAGCTCTCGAGATACCATGTCCACCGACTGTGTTGGTGGACATGACATTTTTAGGGATATAGCTGAAAGGTGATAGTGTCTAATAGAAATATGTTTGGAAAATGCAATTTGGGATGCAAGTGTAATCATACGAGGTACAAAAGTATATACGTATTCCAATATCAAATGTGGCGTGCTAATGACATTCCACTGTATGTCTACACGGAGAAAAATACGGCCTCAAATTATAGCACTAGTTGCCAGAATTCTAATATTCGGTGCTAGAAAATATAGCAGTTTACTGCCAGTTTGGAAATTCTAAGACTTGTTGTTATAGAAGTATAAAAATGATTCTCACACCGTATAGTAAAAATGATGCGGGCATATTACATTTGAAACTATTCTCGCATAGGCGCGACTCCTATACGCTGTATAGTAAAAATAATGCGTGCTTTGTAAAATACCAACCTTTATTACACGCTATATTTTCATATGGATTTTACTATACGTATAGCATGAATCTTCGTGTATGTATAGATTTTACTATACGCATAGCATTAATCTTCGGCGTATAGCGAAAAATATTACGAAGTTGATTAGTAAAATGTGACTCTTTATACCGCGTACTTTTTGTAGAATACTGGAAACTAATTGTTCCAATTACGTGGGCAAAATATTTTTTGAATACTACGAAAAATCACAATATGCCGAATAAAATGTATTATTTGTATCAGTTTACGTGCCATATCGTAGGTTAAAATTTAAATTTCTTCATTATTACTATACCATAATTACAATTTTTATCTTCCATTCAATACTTTTTGATATTTAATCATATTTTTTTTTAGAAGCATAGTATTAATTCTTAACTCCGAGGCCCCTGTTTTCTCCGTGTATAGGTCGTTTACTTACGCGGTATATTTTACGTTTAAAGGCGAGGGCGGTGGCATCGAATCGATATAACGTGCTCCCATGTACAGAGAGCGGGCCCAACGGAGTGGTGTACAATTCGAGATTACACGTATTTTCGCTCGTGGGAAAGACGTTCGCCCTTTCTCGTATATGCAGGCATTTATATAGCCAAGTCTCGTTTTCCCGCGGCTCACGACCCCCTCCTGCCCACATTTTTGTTCCCGTTCGATTAATCATTGGTGGTTAAATTGTTTTTACTATTTCCCGAGGTTCGTCCCATACCTGCAATTAGAGTTGGTACGAGTTTTTTTTTAATTCTGGGGCGTTGTCGGGTATCGTGTGTATTCAACGAGCCCCGAGTCAAAAAGTTGCCTCTGCGTTGGGCATCGACGAACGAGGGAGAACTGTGACGTGAGAATCGATTTTCCTGCAGAAAGTTGCGCTCGGTCTTGGTAGGGATATAACGCGGTCATATAACGCGTCTTCGTTTTATCGATGCTAACCCGATCGCGGAAGTTGCTTAGGTAATGTTCGGTATTATGACCCCACCATTTGAGGAGGTTGCGAGGTTAGGAATATTCACAATACACAACGTTCTTTCTAATTGCTTTTTCGTCAATGAGGTATTGTATCAAATGATTCCGGTTATCGATTTTTTCGCAAATATCTATAGAGTCGCATATTACCAGGAAAGCTGAAACTATCTGATCATTGACAACTGAAACTATCTGATCATTGACAACTGAAACTATCTGATCATTGACAAAGAAAATGTGAGCATCGTTCCTATCTTCTCATTTTATTTATAGACCTATTCGCGCGATGTAAACAAATACTACGACGACCAGCAAAATAATGCTCAACTTTGTTTATGACGATATACGCATGGATCCAACGAAAAATCGCAAATTTTATCTTTCATTTTTACAAACTTCAAATTCACATAATCTTTTACGGGGGGGGGGGGGGGGGCGATCGCCGTGATTTCTCTTCGGCATGTTGTTCGGGAAGACCTGTTTTTAACATGTCCCTCATTATGACCACCTCCGGTAGTGGGGTCATAATACCGAAAATGTCCGTTGCTTCGTTCAAAAATTCTTTCAAAATGGAAAGGAGAATCATTTGAGACCTCCGCGAGTCTGGCGCAACGATTAATTCGCCCGTATAAACAGCCGTGCACGGTTCCGCACAAATCTGGTCCAACTTTCTGCATACCTGCGTATGCGAGTTTGCTCACTCAAAAGTGTTCCACTCGACTAGGTTCGCTTGGGGACTTCCGTCGCTTAGAACTGTGCACACGTACGGACAATTTTTCTTTTCTTTGCAGTGAACCTTCGTTGCAACCGGAAGTGCATCTTTTTACCCGACAAAAAAGCTTCGGCAAATGTCGGGGCATCTTTTTACCCGACAAAAAAGCTTCGGCAAAATCGGGGCCCCTGACAGAAAACGTCAACAAAATTTTTCTTTCGCCATGAGCAGCTACAATTGGTCTCCACTAATGACATTTCCCTAATAAAAATACCCTTTAAAACCGTAATAAAAATATTAAATTTTTCTTTGAAGCAAAAAAGTCTAACGGTTAAAATAAGGGTGGAAATTGTCTTCCGCCGAGTTGTATAATCATAAGAAAGTACCCTAAAAATATGAGCTCCGTGAAAAAATTTTTAACCCCTTTTTTGGTCAGGAGCCCCGATTCTAGACATTTATCAATGATTCGTTGAACCAAAACTGTACAAACTCGATCATCCTTCTTTGTGTGTTCACCGTTTAAAAAATGTCCCATTCGTCTTTTGGAACTACCAAAAAGGAGTATCGCTTTGATTCCTTCGCCTTTGATTTTGTTAAAACTCATGTACATGGTAGAGCAATAAAAAGTATTCGATACGTTTTTCTTTGTCAGCGGAAAAACGGTTTTGAGGGGTGAAGCATGTCAAGGGTTGATTTTGCAATTTCACCCGCAAGCAGGCCACCGATTTCAGTGAGTCGAAAACGAAAATTCTTCTCATGCAAAACGATGAGAAATCCACTGCGGGTACGTCGGAAGATAACGAAAGTTAAGGGATAAATCGGCCCTTTATTTGTCTTTCTTTCACTTCATACTTAAAAGGGGGGGGGGGCAATGAAACGGGTAACACTTTGAAGGGCGATATCATTAAAGTTTACATACTTTTGCACTTATGCCGAATAGCAAGCTAAACTTTTAGCCGGTAGTTTATATGCATGACGAAGAGGCCTTTTATACATGGTGCCCTGTTAAGAATGGATAATCCTGCAACTGTCGATAGGTCAGGTCATATCCTACTACATGTTGGAATTTCAGTTTAGTAAAAGGCCCACGGTTTTCGAATCTTTAGGCTTTATGTTATTTAAAAAAAAATTATCTGCATTAGGTTTTTCGCATGTCATTTCTACAAATGATATGAATCGATAATAACCGAGCAACTTTTTGAAGTAATTGACACGATATGCGTCGTACATTTCGTTTCCCACCGTATGTTATCAAAGATGTTCGAATTGGTTTGTATGAAAATTCTGCATAAGTTTTTTTATAAAGTTTCCTTAACATTCGAGGTTATAAAGAAGACTTTCCTAGATAAAACAAATAACCAAGAGTATTTTGTCCAAACCGCGTCAAGAGAAGTTATCATTTGTAGAAATAGGATGCAAAAAACCAAAAGCAGATGATTTTCATCTCGAAAACCTCGGAACTTGTACTAAATTGAAATTCGAGCATATAGCAGGACACGATCTGACCTATCGACAGTTGCAGGATTATCCATTCATAACATGACACTCTGTATACACTGAGACCTCTCATATCGGAACCTTCAGAGATGCAACAGTCTCCCACTATGGGCCGAATATCGATCATTTCAGCATGGTGGGAGAAGCGCCAGGCCCTAGTCTAAGACTCGAAGCTTGCTAGACAATAACAGAGCTCTTTGATGGGCATTGCAATCAGCTACTCTAACTGCACAGGGTCTGGTTGAGTGGATGGTATGCAACCTCCATTTTTGCATGTATTTTGCGGAGCCGATCCTGCCATATATATACACACACACACATTTACATATACATTTATTTACATTTATATACATTGTTCCTCGTATCTCTGCCACCCTAAATAACTCGGTAATTATCAACGTCACAAACAAATGTTCCAGACAAAAGATGTACGGTGTGAAGGGGGCCATCAAATGCGACCATTTTTTTTTATATCGTTGGAGGCACTGGCGCACAGTGAAGGTCATCTCCACTTTTTTTAATGGAATGGTACTTTTTTTTTTTCAACCATCTTTTGGAGCACCGCAAGCCGCATAAAAAACATTAAGGGGTCAAAGTCGTTCAAGGTCATTCAATGTCAGGTATTGAAATGAAATACAAATCTCAATATCGGATCCCTACCAAATATTTGCTGATGATCCGAGATATTTAGATTTGGATCATCGATACTGACCTCGAAGGGCCTTGAATGACCTTGAACGACTTTGACCCCCAATGTTTTTTATGCGGCTTGAGGTGCTCTACGAGATAGTTAAAAAAATGTACCATTGACGCCTATATATATATATATATATATATATATATATATATATATATATATATATATATATATATATATGTTTATGGCGAGGTTCATACCGGTACCGTTTCAGGGGCTAAGGGTACATATGCGGACATTTGGCACATACTGGGACCGTCCCGCTATTTTTTTAGATGAGAAGGTCAATATTGGTACCGGTCCCAGAATTTTCCTTAGGTACAAAGGCTATCATGGGGACCGATCGTATTGTAGGTTCAAAGGTACTAATGAGGACCATCGAGAATGTAACCGATGTGGTGGTAATTTAACCATACCCGCAAATAAATATCCTTTAAAAGAATATAAAATACATGTAATTATCAATACATGAAAATCGTTCTACTGTTAATGTAAAATAATGACAATCATCAACCAATTTGGCAAAATTAAGTATAAAAATCTATTTCAGAAATGGCTAGACGGAAATTTTCGGACTAAGATGTAAAATAATAGAATGAATAAGTACACAACTTGTAATTAAGAAGTAAAGAAAAAAAAACTTAGGAGTACTCCATGATTTCTCGTATCTTTTTCCTCTTCTTATGATCTGACGCCTCCGACACGTTTGTATATTCACAATTTTTATTTTTTAAGAAAGCCTTTTATAATTCATGTTGATGTAGCCACTCCTTAGCAATACACTACTGTATCCCATTCGCACGAAAGAATAAGGAAACTTTAGAATCTACGTGTCAATACATGGAGCTATATTTTACTGGCTTTTCGGTGGCGTTACTATCGATAACTTGATGAAAGTGACTCGTGCTCTACAGAGGACGCAAAACCGTAAAAGATCGGTGATGATCAGTAAAGGATCGCCAAAGCGACTCGTACTGGCATTTGCTGTTATGTATGGATGTATGCGTTAAGAATTTTTTATCATACCAGCTTGTGCTAGGTGAAAAAATAATATCATTGTTCGGTCGGTCCCTGAATTGACCCTCATAAAGGAATCGTGGTACCGGTAAGCACCATTGCATGCTCAGCAAGGCTGTACTTCTCCTACACATGTGCATCAGAACCAAAACGAAGGCGATTCTGTTTTAGACGAGGTGTACCATTATGGCAGCCTTGATCATGAGTTGAAATTAACCTATTTTGTTTTTATTTTAACACTCCCAGTAAAATTGGTTAGTCAAGCCAATACTGCACAAAAATAGAATATACAGAATGAAGAACATGCTACGATGAGAATAGACTAAGAAGCCAAATGAATAAAATAGATGGACATGAATATACTTTTAGCTATTGAAAATTTCGTCACTCTAGCTTTTACCCGCAAAAGGTTCAATTCATCCAATACGTTGTTGTTAGGATTTACCTGTAGTAGTCTGAAAATCGTAGAAGCAAAACGCCAATGTCGGTTGCTTTCAGTTAGTCATTCTTGTATCGTAGGAATGTAATGAAAATATTTGTGCGACTTTTTTATTACATTTTTTAGATAATGCCAAATTATTAACAGTGTTTCAAAAGCTTTCAAATTTAAAATAATCGATCTATCCGTAGGAAAGGCCCAAATAATTTCTATAGCTCAAATGGGTAATCTTAAAATGTTGATAACATAAAAAAAAGCTCCTGCACCCCTCCGTGAATACAAAATTTAGGATCTTATTTATAAATTACTTGCGCCTCACGGTTGTGCCGTTAAATCGGTACCTACAGTCTTCTTTACGGTCCCCATTTTAAACATTCTGACGCGGGTACTGGTTTGCACCTTCACACGTCGTTATACGCAAGCATATTCTTTACTGTAAACGCTTTTGCTAGGTCCACAAATCATACTTATCCATTCGGTCCCAGAATTTACCAGTAGTAATCAGAGTAGGACGTCGCTAATTCAATTCGCAAATGAAGAACCGAATGTTTCGATTTATAAAGGCTGCAAATTATGATGATTTTTATCGCGCCAAGCCGATGCTTGTCCAGCAACTGTCAAAATTAACATCTTTTCGCCCAAATATAATGAATATAACTCATTTGGTAGAAGAGGATCTAGTAGAAGACCTTCGTAGAAACACAATTCTAATGTCTATCGCTTTCTGTTAGTTATTTGTGTATCCTAGGTATGTAAGGAAAATGCTTGTGCGACTTTTTAATTATATTGTTTTTTTAATAATGCAAAATTATGCATATTGCCCCAAAAACTTGTAAATCTGAACTACACGTTCTCTTCGTACAAAATGCTTAAATAATTTTTATAGCTTAAATAGATAATCTTTAATTCTTTACAATATACAATTTTTTTATCCTGTAGTCTTCTATCTATGCAAAATTTAGTATTTTATTTTAAGAATCGTTTGCACCTCGCGGTTATGCCGTAAACTCGTAACGCACAGCCTTCTCTACGATCGCAAATCCAAACAAAGTCTTCCGTACCGTCCCCATCTTAACCGTTCTGGCATGGGTACTGGTATCCACCTTTACTTGTGGAAATGCGCACTGAAAATATTCTTTGTTGTAAAGGTTTTTCCCGGGACCACAATTCATATATCGATATGTAATGGTAAATTCAGGGACCGAATGGTACTGGTATTCACCTCTACTCGTGGAAATACGCACTGAAAATATTCTTTGTCGTAAAGGTTTTTTCCGGGTCCACAACTCATATATCGATATGTAATGGTAAATTCAGGGGCCGAATGGTTCCTTCACGACAAAGAATATTTTCAGTGCGTATTTCCACAAGTAAAGGTGGATACCAGTACCCTCGGTCCCTGAATTTACCATTACCTATCGATGTACGCTACAAAGTTTTTTCGGTGAATCCGTACATCCTAGGACCGTCTTTGTTCTGAAGGCCGAGTTGCCAAATTTCCGCTTCGACGGCTATTATCAGTTTGATCTCTAGTTTTACGGCATCGGTGGTCCCGATATTTACCCTTCTTCATGCACACTCGCAAATGTACATTATAGAATTATGATTTGTATTTGAAACCCAGTGTTGACCGATTTTTGTAAACTACACTACTATACACTGACATGTCACTCGGTGTTGAATCCTGGTGTATGCTAAATCTCAGTTCGGCGCCGATCCTCTGAGGACCAAGATCGTGCTGTCGCAATGTTCGCGTTGATACAGTTCAACGATGAGTCGTATTACGTTTGCTAGGAACAAGATTTAAGAAAAAATAAGAATAAACCTATTGTTCGGTACAAAGGAGGCCGGTTTGAGTGCACTGTACTGGCGGCTAACGGTAAGTACGGAAATTAATTTTACCGCCGAGTTAACTAATTGCGCATACTATGTACAATTTTTTCACGAGAGGCTAAAAAGAATTTACGTTTAATCGTATGTAAATGTAAATATTTCCAGCGGATAAGCAAGAACTGTTAAAATTGAAAGAAACATATGAATACCAAGGTGAAAAAAACGACGAAAAAGAACTTCTGTTAGAAGACGTAAAGGATCACGCGTCAACTAAAAATACAGGTTCGTATATGATGAATGCGATGTTGATTTTTGTCTAGCTGATCATTATGAGTAATATTACGTAGGTAATAAATGCATTTCATTCTATTTATACAAGTTATCCGATTTAATTAAAGTTCGCTGAATGACTTATTTGATTTACAATAAATGTTCTTGTCAATAAACAACCCAACGATAAAACACGGGGTACGATATTAAAAAGAACGGCAAAAAACACGCTCGTATCTGCGATCATGCTGGAAAAAAAAAATTGAATGAAGAGTAACTAGTTATAATATCCAGACATTTATTCTTCAACTGTTGTTATTGGCAGATATTCTACACATACGGCCAATTATTAACTTCCTACAGAATCGAAGTTACCCTACAAAAAATGCGTATTTAAGATAGAGTGAAACGTCGCTAAGTCGAATTGCATACGAAGAGCCGAATGTTTCGTTTTATAGAGGCTGGAAATTATGATAGGTTTTATTGCGCAACTTTATCTAAAGAGCTTGCACTGAAGCCCAATTTATTGAACGAAATATAACTATGATATAAGTGTATAACAAATTATACAAACAAAGAAAATCAAAGGAACACGGACGAATGCAAAAAGAAGCCAAGGTGTAACATTGTCACAGCGTTGAGCGTCCGTTGAAATTATTATTTTTTTTTATTTGGCACTCCCAGTAAAACTAGTTACTTTTTACTCGTAAAAGGTTCAACTATCCAATACGTTGTTGTTAGGATTTAGCTGTCATCCCTGACTGTCGTAGAAGCACAATTCCATTATCTGGTGCTTTTTGTTAGTTATCTTTGGATCACATCAATGTGAGGAAAATACTTGTGCGACTTTTTATTACGTTTTTTAAAATAATGCCAAATTATTAATAGTGCCCCAAAAGCTTTTAATAATTTGGCATGATTGCAAAAACTGCAATGAAAAAGTTGCACAAGATTTTTTTTACGCTTTCTCACGATACAAGAATGACTAACAAAAAGCAACAAACATTGGAATTGAGCTTATACGGTAGGCTATGAGATCTAAATCCTAACAACATTTTGGATAGATATTACTTTTTCGAAAGTGACAAAGGGTTCAATAGCTAAAAAGATTTTCATGTCTATCAATTTTTTTCACTTGCTTTTTTTAGTCTTTTGCCATTGTAGCATGTTCTTTATTCTGTATATTTTAATGTCTTGTATAGTATAGACTCCATTAAGTAGTTTTACTGGGAGAGTTAACTTTAAAAAATAGAATTATTTCGACGCACGATGAACGCTGTCATAATGTTACAACTTGGCTTCTTTCTGCTTTCGTGCATGCTTTTCTTTATCTTCTGTGCTTCTACATTTTTTTATACATTTATATCACAGCTACATTTCATTTTGCATCTTCCACAATAGGAAGGCGAACATTTTATAACCTTTCCTTCAGAACAATGGCGGAATCACAAAAAAAATACACTGTGTAGCGAATATCGACATGTAATGGTAAATTCAGAGACCGAATGGATAAGTACATGACATGTGGACCCAGAAAAAACCTTTACAAAAAAGAATCTGCTGAAGTATATACACGTATAAAGGTGCATACCAGTACCCTTGTCAGAACGGTCAAGATGGGGACCGTATAGAAATCTGTAGGTTGCGAACATATGACACAACCACAAAGCGCAAGTAATGTTAAAATAATATAGTGAATTTTGCATTGACGGAGAGGTATAGAAGAGAATTTGCTTATGTTATAAAAATTGTAAGATTTGCCATTTGAGCTATAAAATTTATTTGAGCGCTTTGTACGAAAATAACTTCTAGTTCAGATTTAATAGTGCCCCGAAACCTTTTAAATCCAGATTAGAAGTTCTTATCCTACAAAACGCTCTTCTGTGCCCCTCCGTCAATACAAAATTCAGGATCTTACTTAAACTTATTTTAACCACTATGGTCCCCATTTTAAACATTCTGCCACGGATAATGGTATGGAATATTACACGAGGATATACGCACTAAGAATATTCTTCATCGCAAAGGTTTTTGCCGGGTCCACAAGTTATATACTCCACAAATCAGATCCATTCGGTCCCCGAATTTACCATTACATATCGATGTACGCTGCAAAGTGTTTTTTTTATTGTTGTAAATCCGTCATGTGTTTGAGCGCGAGGTCGTCAAATTTCCGCCTTCCTCTTATGGAACATGCTAAAAGAAATATAGCTGTGGTATAAATTTATAACCAATTATAGAAGTAAAGAAGATTGAGAGAGCACGGACAAACGCAGAAATAAATGCAAATTCTGAAACCGATGAAGTACAGTCAAAAGGAAAACCCGAATGAGATAGTAGAGACGCTCCACGACCCATCTGACGACTCTTCGCTTCATCACGATCTCAACCACAACAAAATCGAAAAGTCACGACGAACTCGATCATGTAAGAAGAAGAAAAACAATATGTTTGAGACCCGTAATATTTTAATCACTTCTGAATATAGTGAATTCCAGTTTTTTATCAAATGAGAAAGAATTTCCTAATAGTACGACTGAATAGTATTACCCCCACGGAAATTAATGTCTTTAATGTAATTTGTTTAAGGTTCACCATACGGAACGTGCTAGCGTGTACGATGGAATCGGAACGAAAAAACGATAGCCTTAACAGAATTCGGCGAAAATATTGAAGAAGGAAAACTGCCTTCATTTAAAAAAATTCAAGAGGCGAAGGAAAGAAATCCGGAACTTTCACAGCGAAACATTGCTGCAATTAAAACTTGGGTGAACAACGAAATTTAAAAAAAGTACAAGCAGAAAATCCTCCTTTATATTATATTTTAATACGCCCACGGAAATAAATGTAATTAATCCAATTTCTTTAAGGTTCACCCTACGAAACCGGAAAGCGTGTAGGATGGAATTAGAAGGAAAAAAACGATAGCCTCAAGAGAATTCGGCAAAAATATTGAAAAAGGAAAACTACCTTAATTTTAAAAAAGTCAAGAGGCGACGGAAAGGAATCCGGACCTATCACGGCGAAACATTCCTGCAATTGAAACTTGGGTGAACATCCAAATAAAAAATAAAGTATAAGCAGAAAAGCCTCCTTTATAAGCCTTCTTTATCATATTTTATTATTATCAATGTTTTCTTTATTATTTGTATGTACGTGAACGAAAATAGAGCGCAGTATTAACGTGCGAAATTTTGTATCCTTTTTATTTTGTATAATAATAAAAACAATTGCTTCTAATTGGTGCAATAATAATAATAATGCTACCCACCTGATTGATGCTTTATGTATTGTTACATAACAGGTCCGGGTAATTTATCGCATATCTTACCGGGACCTATTAAGTGACCGTACATAAATTACCGAGGTTCCGGTTTGAACCGTTGTACTCACAAAATCTAAACTCGAGGATATCGGTGTTTATTGAGTGTACATATGAATATCAATAGATTTGTACACGTTTAATGATTATTGTAAACCTTTGTATACTCGTTATACCATATGTACATTCGGTCGCCATATGTACCTCTTCATAAACATATATATATATATATATATATATATATATATATATATATATATATATATATATATATATATATATATATATATATATATATATATATATATATACCCATTTCATAAAATAGGATTTTAATCGCATCGATCGTCGTGTTATCGTGCCGATTTTTAAAAATCAGGAATGCGAATATTCTTTCGTCGCGCGGGATATTTTAGCGAATAAATAGCAGCCCGGCTATGTGTGTTACTGCAAAGGGGATACTTATGTCTATAGTAGAAATGGTCGAGTCCGCGGGAGGAAGCGGCGAAGTGCGACGGGCAAAAGTACAAAAAGGGGTGAAAAGCGAGGGTTTGAGACGAGGTACGGGGGCAACTTGGCGCGTCTTTGGCCCCGGGTAGGATACTCGTAACAACTTAGTAATAATATTTTCGCAATATCCCTATCTTTCATTTCTCTTATCGTTCCTGGATTGAATGTTATGTTTCATTGTATTTTATTGGCCTCTCGCGCCATTATTATTGTCCCGTGTTCTTCGGCCCCGCGCGCACATCTATAGCACAAGGAATCTCGGTTCGTCGGTTTATTATTCGGAAGGGGGCTGAGAGAAAGGGAGCAAAAGAGAGAGGCAGAGAGAGAGAGAGGGAGTCAATTCACTTGGGAAAACTCATCATTGAGAGGTTTATTCTGCTTTAACCGCGCATCACTTCAGCGTTGAATCTTATTCGCCGAGGAAACTGTATCTATATTGCTCCTCCTTTTCTGGAACGACGCACTTTCCCTCCTCGTTCCGCTCCCTCACTTGCAACACCCTCCATCGAGACGGTAAACCAACTTGGAATTTTCCGAAAGAAAAATAAGATAAATGATGTTTAATTCGAGAAGCTTCGGCGCGGAGAAAAACAATTGCTCGGATCAACGACATTGTTCGTTGCCAGCTAGCCAAAGTGATATTGAGACGAAAAGAGAGCAACCAAAAAGCAGTCGTCGCACACGGAGAGAATTTTTAAGTATTTTTTACGGTGAAATCTCCGTAAAAATTACATTAAAAATTTGAAACCGGTGACAAATGTGCGCATAGTCAAAAATTGACACTAGCTTTTAATATTTTGCTTTCATTCATGTACAAATTTAAGCAAGTAGCATAATTTTTTACATTTCTTTCAGTAAAACTTCTGACACATTCTCATGTAGAATTTTAACAATGGGCTGTCTAAAAAATTCCAAGTTTCTACAGTAAAAATAACCTGGACAAACTTGAAATTTCTAAAACCCCTAGCGAAAAATTAATTCCCTATGATTAAATAAATACTCCATATACTGTATTTCTGAACATTTGTGTTCTTGATTGCTACTTATTTTAGCATATCATCTTTTCGTACCATTGTAGACGTCCTTTATCGAAGTTTCTTTTCACGTTTCCTTGTTCTCTTGCGTAGAACTGCGTAGAACACGTTAGACTGCACGAGACCACGAGGCTTTCTTGGCCCATGCTTCGTACTATAATGC
This sequence comes from Ophion costatus, assembly GCA_951751655.1. NCBI lineage: Eukaryota > Metazoa > Arthropoda > Insecta > Hymenoptera > Ichneumonidae > Ophion > Ophion costatus. Next base: position 9,864,481 of record OX632367.1, read on the forward strand.
GCATGCGCGGTACCGCTGTTGCTATGCAACGCGGGTCGGCGTCGTTCGTGCTCGTCATACTACGTCATACACTCTCACAGCTTGCGTTCACGTATACGCACGCTCACACACAGAGCTCACGCGTACGTTCAGGCGACCTAGCCCTAACTGATTTTACTATAAAGAACGTAAAATTCCGGTGGACGCACGGAAAATTTCGGCTTCCTATTTTTAATTTTTATGGAAAACACGCAAATTTCTCAATGTTCCACTGAAAAATTTCATTTATATTAGCACTTTTTTAACTTATTGTCGTAATCTTTACGTTTCATGAAATTTTACTATTAATTTCAGTAAAAATTCTGGAAAATATTTTAAATTTCTGTTACGCAAAAGTAAATTTTGATTCATTTCCATGAAAATTTATAATTTATTTCCTAAAAACCTGAAGAATTGCCCATTTGTCACCGAGTTACTGTGCTTTCACAGTAAAAATTACTTAAAAATTCTCTCCGTGCACGACTATGGTAAACTATTGAAAACGCATAAAGGTGAAAGTGCGATGTGCGTTTCGTCGTTGCAGAAAAGTTCCCGCACGGGTGATACATCGAAGACAAATGGACTCGTTCGACGATCATTTCCGGGTCGTCCTCGCACTTGGAAAGGCCACGCTCATCGCCGAACGGGCAATCATGATCGTAAAGACCAGCAAGGCTGTCGGAATGTAACGCAATGAAGGTAAGCACCAAAACGAATTCCGCTTTGTCCGACAATGGCTCAATGGGGTGAAAAACGAAGAAAAAAAAACACAAATGGTTCAGGGGCTATCGGTTTCGACGTGTAAAAATATAATTCAAAGACTCGCGATGCGCGAAACGTGGGCGAAAAGAAACAAGAGCGTCAAGTAGCGATCGATGCAGAATGATAGCTCGAATGCAATGGAATAATGCAAGGTATTATCGTGAAATCGATTCGCCACCGATCAATCCCACGGGAATGCACGTTTGACTTTTTTTTTCTCCATTTCTTTTCTACCTTTTCTTTTCGTCGTTCCCTTTTGATTTTTTTATGCCAGCGCGCCCCATCTTTCGCTCGGCTATGTATATTGCGAAACGCCCTTTTGCCGATAAAACTTTACGCAACGACACTCGATATTGTACGTTCGAGAGACGGGGAAAAAAAAGAGCGACCGATGTTAAGGGCGTTCAAAGGGGGAAATAACATAAAAAAAAGAGAGAAGAGAAAACTATCGAAAGGAACTCTACAATTTGTACAAACGGATGGGCCGTTGGGAGTTTTCGCTATCTCCGTCTCTTGCTTCGTTTCTTTCTCTGTAATCCGGACCCCATACGATGATAACTCTTCCACTGGTCGGCGATCATCGAGCACCGTGAGACCCCCGAGTTCCCGCAAAATTGCCACCCAATGAATACTTAATTCGGGGAACGGGGAGAGAACGAAAAGAAAGTGAATAAATGTTTGCGAAACGACGGAAAATAATGGCGAGTTGCGAGCCTTCATTTTTTGTTCCTTTCCTACGAAGACGAATTTTCGCTCGCACATGCTTATTCAAAAATGGTAATGAAGGTAAAACTCATTGGAAATGGAGTTTTTCGAATTTTTTCCCTACCGCAAACAATTTTCAATCGTTTTGATTTTTTTCTTCATTTTCTAATTTCCCTCCGGATGTCCAGGGTTCGACCCACAATTCTAACTTCGGAATTTCCGGTTTCTTGTAGATCCCTCTCCCTCCGCCCGAAGTGTTGCTCACATTGACTGCACTGCCGGCCGTCGTACCCGCGAATTATAAAAATTCCAAAAATGTAGCCATTTATGTAATAACACCAAAGGGGGCGTCCATAAATTACGTAATGCAATAGGGGAGGGGGGTCGGCCTGGCGTTACGGTCTACGTACGTGGAGGGGGGGGGGGGGGACGAGGTTTGCGTTACGTCACGATTTTATAACTGTCAGAAATAGCAAAATCCCTGCATGTTCAAGTTTTTCATTTCAAAACTCATCGTTCAGAGTAGATGAAGTGCAAACTCTTATTATTTTGCGAAATATAATGAAGATGAAAAACCGTCGTATCGCCCGCGATTCGATACTTCAATGTAAGTATCAATATTCTAGAAAAAAACATAACTTTATATCAAGAAAAACGGAACGAAAACTTTGATCGCGATTTTCTTGGAACTACTTTTTTCGACTTTGCCACAGTGAATACTCAAAAACTTATCAACCGATTTTCAATTTTTTTAAAACATTTTTGCAATCGCCGTGACTAAGGTTGTACGTAGGCGATTTTTTAAATTTTGATCATTACTATTATTAAAGATTGCTTGAGTACAAAAAAGGGCCTTGAAGGTGGAAAAAAAATGTCCAAATTATCGGCAATTTGTAAAAAAAAACCAAAATAAAAAAACGGCTACGCATAACGACAGCTACATTTGTATAGATGTCGATAAATTGTTGACTTTTTATTGACAGATAACCTTTCATAAAGATATCGATGGGACAATGTAGAGAATTGTTTTTCGTCGCCAAATCAGAATAAATTATTTTTTAAAGATTTATAAAAATTGGTATGAAACTAGATGAATATATACTTCATAAAATGAGTACAAACCCGATGCTTTCATAATACGTTATTTCTTTGAGGAAAAAACGCAATTATTGCTGACAAAGCACCCGTAACGTAACGCAATAGGGGGGGGGGGGCTTCAGGCCAGGCGTTACGGTTCTGTTACCTGGGCGGGGAGGGGGGGTAAAAATTGCGAAATGTTGCGTTCCGTAATCTATGGACGCCCCCATAGCCTGCCCCTCCACCAAATTTTAGCATGAAGCGTTATATTTCTTGCGAAAGTAATCCACAAAGATTTTGCCAAGCGAAGCAATGAAGGGGGGGAGGTCATAGAGAAGAACATAAAAGATCCTAGGACCGTATGCCAAGAGTAAAATATTCTCGGCGAGAACTTTATTAATACAAACTGGCGGTATGACTAATACAACAATTTGCCGCTTCGTGTACTGTATTATAAGCAGCACCGCGTGCGTAAAACTAGGCAGCGGGCCGAGGATTTAAATAGTTATGACATAGCGGCGCGACGACGAGCACGGCTCTCTCTCTCTCTTTCTCTCTCTCTCCCCCTCTCGTTGGGTATGCAGTTGCCATTTTCTGCAGCATCTTTTTCCGTCAGCGGTCGCCAAGCCAGCGGGAAAGCTCTTGCAGCTCGCGTCTATGACAGCATCGAGTGAAGAAACGATTTCGTCACTCTCCAACTTGGTCGAATTTAATATGTTCCTCCTTTGTCCCCTTTTACCCCGTCGTCCTCCATCCATCCGTTTCGTTCGCGCATCAACGTCCGTCGCCCACGGGACTCCGAGACATTCCGGGTAAGTCCAATGGATGCGACCAAACCCAAACAAACCCAAGCAACTTGCCAGCGACGACTACCCGACTAGAAATTGACATTGGGTTTTTGTACAATTCATTACTGGGTCAACCCAACTCCTTGTTGGGTCATTATCGGGCTTCCCTATCAGGTTCTTATAGGGTGTGTAACGATCTTCTAGGGTTTTCTTTGGGTTCTGTCAGGTTTTGCCTCGGGTAAGTCGAATTTTTTGTTGGGTTCTTATCGGGCTGCCCTAACCGGTCCTACCATTAACCCACTGAAATCAGTAGCGTTGCATGGATTTGAGTTCGGAATCTTTTGGAACGTTATAAAAGTAGGAAAAATCAGGAATGAGTTGGTAGAAAAATAACCTACCCTTCATCGATTGAATTCACAATTTATCGTTTTTGTTTGGTTTTATTTATTTATGCTTACATGTAAGCAAGAACACTTTTGATTAATTTTTAAATCACATATTCATTTTTTGATTAAAGATGGAGGAACTAAAGAATACAAAATAAATTGCTGAGTACGGACACAAAGCATAAGAACAAATAAAATGTCTCTACGCTTATCAAAATATATATGTTCAAAACTTGAAATAACGAAAAACTTTTTGGTTTGTTTTTCCTACAAACTGTATCTAACATTTTTTACTTATTTTTCCTTATATTGAAATATTAAAAAAAAACCCTTTTGATTAATTTCTAAATCACATATTATCATTTTTCGATTTTTGCTGATAAACCGCGAAGGGCACGATGTTTTCTTACTCGTAATCGAGTTAATTCTTTGCTTTGCCTAGCTCTCAACATTTTATGCGTACACCGATTCTCTTCTCTTCCTCTATATATATGCCGTTTCAAGTTTTCATCCCCACCTTCTTCAATCCACAGATAGGTAAGATACAATTTTAAGCTACTGTTTGCTTTTAAAACAAAATACCGCACAACAAAATAAAATGAAAAATTAAGGTACGAATAAAAATGAAAAAAAATCCGAATAAAAAGATAAGAAAAGTTCTACGATAAAAAAAATCTCATAAAATCCACTTATTATTGCAGTATCTATAAAAAATGTATTTGTATATCTATTTATTATTGCGAAGTATAAGGTTTATATGTTCACCTATGACTCATGTGGTTACCCCTAAATAAACGTTGTTGGGACCTTACATCATTACCATATCCAAACCCCAGATGGGATAACCCTTCCCATCGCAGGGTTGTCCCAGTACTATCTTTATCAGGACCTTGAGAGGCATTCCCTATTTAGGGTTCACCTGAAAAGGTCCTTAGGCCGTATAGGGTTGTCCCTATGAAAATTTCTAGTCGGGTAATTGAACGTTGCGTGCTCGTCGAGAATTTTCCACATTTATCGACAAGCACGTCTAATGATTTTGAAGATCCGCGGAATTCCCCAAATAACGCGGTTACGCGAAATTCCTCCCCAATTGTAAATACAGCCCAGCGTGGTTCGATCCGAATTGGCCGATCACGCATCGCACACGGAGAATGCGAGGGATGAGCTCCTCGCAGTGAGTACATACTCGATGCAGAGGCGTTTTATACACTAGGCCCACTAGGCTCGAGCCTAGGGCGCCGTTGTCAAGTCTATCCGTTACTTTTTCTTGAAGAATATTGCAACATATCAATGTTTAATTGCAAAAATGATAACTACACTGTAAAAAAAGATATTAAATGTACAATACATTTAAGATGGAAAAGAATTGAATTTTACGAACTCAGTAGATGAAATTAAATTTGAAACACTTGTATCGTAAATTTAAAATAGGAACATGAAATTCTAACGTGGATATAGAATTTAATAGATGGAACATGGAATTTCAAAGACAAGTTTGTAAATTTGTGGAAAATGTATTGCATTAACCCGTGTCTTCAATTGAAAATTACCGCAGATGTATGATAAATCAACTGTAAAAAACAGAGCATTGAAAATACAAAACAAGTTTGAAATTTATTTACAGCTGCCTGAAAAATATAATATATGTGAAACTGAATTTTACGATACGTACAATGCATGATCACAACAGATTTATTTAAAAGTGCGAAACTGGAATTGAAAAAAGAATTCATAAACGCTGATGAAAATCACATGAAACAACGTGAAAATTATATTAAATTTACACTACATTTAAGGGACAAAAGAATTGAATTTTACGAACTCAGTAAATGAAATTGAATTTAAGACACTTGTACCGTAAATTTAAAACAGGACCATGAAATTCTAACGTGCATATAGCATTTAATAGATGCAACATGGAATTTCCAAGAAAATTTTGCAAATTTATGGAAAATGTATTGCATCAACCCGTGCCTTAAATTAAAGATTACAACAGTTGTATATTAATTCAAATATAAAAAACAGAGTATTGCAAATACAAAACGCGCTCAACCCACCTCGGCCGCTCGCGACGACCGATGGTCGCGCGTAGTTCGCGTAGCACCCGAGGGACGGCGCCTTGTTCCGCACTTTCCCATAGCCAGTCGCAGCTTCGGTCGGGCATATAACCCGACCACCGGCTACGATCGTCCTGGGAAAAGCAGACGCGTTTGCAACTCGTGCACGCGTCGGAGAGTGTCACAAATTCGTTACCTCTCCATATCCACGCCAGAGTCGCAGTTCTTGAACTCGCCTTTTCGGAAGGAAATTATTTTTCCCTTTTTACGCCGCCAGGTGCTGAAGGAAGAAATTTCACAAAAACCACCTTTTTTATCTCTAGCCATCGAGGAGGATAAATACGAGTCACATTTTCAGTGGGCTTAATTATCAATTTCTGAAATAAACTTAATACTTAGGATCAGTCATTTTAATACACACCCGTATGTTGATATTAGCAAATGGTTCTTGAATTTAATATACACTCGTATATTGATATCAGCAAATGGTTCTTGATTTCAATATACTTGCATGTGATTATTTCGTTACACGTGCATTATTTTTCAAACGCACAAGTATATTAATATTACGGAGCTACACTTTCATTTTTCAAATAACCTGTTTTGGATTTTCAAAGTCGTACCTGAAATATCATAAGCGGTATCCGCATAAAAACTTCCTACACTTGTGTAATAATTTTTATACAGAAATTTTTTTCAGTGTATTGACATCATTTCCTGGCCTAGAATTACTTTCAACCGATATTATGCGTTGGCAAATGCCCAATTATAGTTTATTCTTGCATAAAAGTCTATCCACAAGAGGTTGACAGCCTGCCGAAAACCCATTGTATTTTCATTCTGACTGGCGGCTGAGAAATGGTATAAAAAATCCGTAACTCATAAAGGGGCGCTAATTTCGTCGGGCCTGGGGCGCTAGATTTCGTAAACCGGCCCTGACTCGATGGGCACCGCCGCGAGGAAAAGGCAGAGTTGAACAGGTGGAAAGAGCAAGAATGGGAGAAAAGGGGGAAGGATGAGAGGGGAAGCCGGCGAAAAGGATAGAGATAGATCGATTGGATAATACGGTGGAGGTGCGTTAAGGGAGACAGATCCGTGGTCGGAGGGCAGAGGCTGGATAACTCGTCCATAGTACTGGGAGGAATGGCAAGGGGCTCGTGTATACGTGGGTATATATACATACGCATACACACACACATATGCTGGTGAGTCCGTAGAGCCGAGCTCCGAGGCCGGTATGGTGAACGAGGGGTGATGGCCTGAGCTTCGAATATTGGACAACTAATGACCTAATCACTCATTATCTACCGCAGAGTCGTGCGGTAGATTGCCGCGTACCGACCAAGCTGCGTTCCAGCTATCGGGCGCACACAAAGGCTCTGTGGTATCGAACGAAGCGAGACAGGGACACGTGCTCCAAGCAGACGGTGCGAAAACTAGACGTCTTGTGAGCCGGTAAAACACAGCAGCGAAAATCATTTCTACGATGTACACCGCAAAAACAAGTGTGTTGTTTTTATGAACCTTACGCGTGTAAACGGCTGTATACACTTTATACACGTTTTAAGGCGTTACCCCCACTTGTAGCGCAAAAAAGGCCTTTTTCATGAATTTTTTTAAAGAAAACTACAAAACTTTTTTAATCGATCGATATACCATCTTAAAGAACACATCTTGAAGAACTTTCCGTAATTTTTTTATTAAAAAATATTACATTGTTTAGTGGCAAATGGCCGTCAATGAAATAATGTTTTTATATACACGGTTTGCGGTGACCAACATTGCGGCGAAGTGGATCATCTGAAAAAAAAATGCGCATGGATTTAGTCAAATATAAGTATAAACTAGTCTTTAATCGAAGGATTTTAAAAAATATTCATTTTTCACAAAATAGCGGACAGTCAAAGTTAATGGTTCGATTTTAACGAAAAAAAACGGCCGTTTTTTGGCTATAAAACGGCCATTTTTTTCGAAAAAAAAATCGAAGGATTAAAGACTATATTTTTATGTATTAAATAAGCCTGCAAAATTTCAAAAAGATCGGTTCATTAGTGTTCGAGTAATCTTGGTCACCGACTTCAGAAATGCCATTTTGAGAAAAACGCGTTTAAAGTTTCAATTTCAGTTCTTCAATTCACGGATTCTTCTCTTTCAACGCTCATATCTCAGTCAATTTTGTTCGGATCGACTTGAAATTTTCGGCGCATATTCTCAGATACTTATATTTTTTAAAAAATGCAATAAAAAAAACGATTTTTTCAAAATCGCAAGTGGGGGTAACCCCTTAATCCAATGCGTAAAAATTGCACATTCACGTGTGTAATTTTAACGCATTAAGTGTTACCAAATGCATAAGTGTGTAGAATCAATATGGCAACGCGTGTCTCGCCTCTATGTCGTGTTACTTCTACATACTTTGAACACACGTCAAGCACGCCTAGTTTTTGCAGTATACCAACTGGCACATCTGTAGATGAAAGAGACAAGGTGTAAAACCGAATCGTTAACCCTGCGGAACAAACTCTGATTTAAATCGCGTGGTGGTGTCTCCAAAATGCCATTCGGGCGTTCCAAAACGTCTTTTGGGCGCTGCCAATCGATCTAGTTCTGTCGTCCACAACACCAGTGGTTTCGATAAAGTTGAAATTCGTATCGTTGAGATGCGACGATTTTTTATCTCCATTTTTCCTATTCTCCAAAACCTTTCTTTGCAAATTGAGGCCGCACATTCTTGATACGCTTCCGTGCACGCGTTCGAGTAATTTTCATAGCCCGAATCAGCCGACAAACTACCAATGTGAACAAATTATTTGCGAAAATGGCCGAATATCCATTTTCCGGACATTTAACGAAGCAGTGACTGCAAATGTGGATAATCTTCGCTACCTAAAGAAGGTCAACTGGTAGTCCCGTTTGCATCCATCGGTGATGCTTCCCGATCCTTCGTATGCGAAATCCGACTGTCGCACGATTTAGGGAAGTCAGGTCTTGATGGGTTGGAACGTATTGGTAACAATTGCATAGGAGGAAGCCGAAGTCGCGAGATGTTCAAGAGAGAGAGGGAGAGGGCATGTGGAGCAGCAGACTGTACTAATTGTAATCAGACACGGGCGTTCTAGCGTGTGCGTCGAATATCGCGGGCCCGAGGAAGCAGCTAGGGTGCAGGATGAAGACCGGTGGCTAACGAATATCAAACAGAGTAGGACAGAGACTCGAGGTGGCTTGTCGTAAATATTGAAGAGGACCGAAGGGCTGCTATGGAGAAGTGTAAAGTGGCTATGGCAAGAGGGACCATAGAAGCCCTTGACGAAGTTGGGCCTCCGTAATATCAAACCTAGTATACGCGCACAAATACATCCAGAGGCCGTCGAGACCCTGTCCAATGTCCATGCGCAACGCTAAACCCTACACTGGTCTATTTCCCTGGGATTTCCTGAGGTCGGTTAACCACGGGGTTGTCGGGCTCACGATGTGACCCCCTACGGGCGGCCACCTAACCCTGCACGTGTATCGGCCGTTAACCGACAACCCCGTTTCTCGTACCTTCAACCGCGTTGGTTAATCCTCTTAAGCGTTAAGTGGTGCGAGTAAATATCAATCAGCTCTAGTCCAAACGCGTAACGATAGGAGAAGGACCTACGTCGGTCGTGTCTCTGCAAAGATTTTCAACGCGTGAGACGAGGTCGGAAAAGACGAGCCTTGACGGTTGTAGGGAAAGCCTGGTGGAACAGTTGTGTCTACTCTCGTCATTTCGCTCGTTTCCTAATAAGACCCCGAGTCGAAATTTAGACCCTCCTTTGAATGCTCGAGAACCTATTTCCTTTGTAACGCACAGACCGCCACTCTCCTTTGACTCCTCTTGAACCTATATGGAGAAATTTGCACCGTTGGCGACCCTCCTTTAGCCCTACTGAACCTTCTATTCAACCTCCTGAGCCTCCTTTAGGCCTATGGCTCTGCGAGCCACCGGTGAAAGGAGTCAAAGGAGAGTTAGTATTGCGAAAGGAGGTTTAAAAAAGGGTCTGTAGGTTTGCGTAAGCATTAAATCAGGCTCACTAGGGTTTAAAGGAGGTTCAGATGAACCTACTAAACCTCCTTTGAGTGAAAAAGTCCAATTTCTGCCACTTTTGGAGGTTCGGTAGGTTCTGATATACATGTTTTCTGAGATTTCCATTTGAACCTCTTGAACCTCCATTGAATGACAAATTGGGATCGAAAGGAGGTTTAAAGGAGGGTCTAAATTTCGACTCGGGACTGGCTCGGTAGTCGAGCCAGCTTAGCTGTGACCCTCCGAGTGCTGGCCGAAGTTCCTTGTCCACCACGGTCGGTCGAAAAGTCCCATGGTCGTTTTTTTCACCGAGAATCTCGGTACTCTGGGCTGCTGTCTGTCCCCGCCCATTGGGCATTCTCGATAATCGAATTAGCCGCGATAAATAGTTCATCAACGATCCAGGCGTCAGCAGCGAACAGATCCACTGGTCTAGACTGCATGCATGAGACATTAGCCGTTAACTCTCGCGGCCTCGTGTACCGAGATTTCTAATTTTTCACCAGCCAATGTTCTTGCCCACCACGTATCCGTATCCCTAATACACTTACGAATCTTCATGAAATATTGACGCCCCAATATCAGCGGACCTGCTGCAATATTTCTGGCATTGTTGCTCGAGCTTTTCCACCTTATCGTTAGATTGGATAGGTAGCGATGGGTGGTCCTCGATCGATTGATTCGACGTGACACCGACTGCTGACGGTTATCGCAGTTGGCGAGAAGAAAAAAGCCCCTTCGGGACGTCGATACGGACGAGATGTGCGAAAGGGTGGTGAAGTTTTTCCGGTTGTAGAGGGGCGCCTGCATCGGGGAATACACGAGTTGTGATGAAAAAGGCTCGTATGCATCGTGCAAGAGAAAAGATACGAGGTGGGCTGGGTTGCCTAATGGGAAGGGGAATGACGACAGCTAGGTACTGAATAATTGACAGAGCCGAGCCAGCAACGCAGCGAGGACCATCGAGGTATTCTTATACAATCGGCATCACAACTTTTTCTTTTTTTCCCCCTTTACTCGAGAACCCTTCGCTCCAACCCTTCCATACGTGCTCTCCTGCACCCTTTCACCCTTTAACTTCCCCATTACTCGATGGAGACCAGTTACATATACCTACATATCTGCGTATACGCGAAAATCATCACTTATTCAAAAACAGTGTTTCAACACATTTTCCTCGGGGACGTATTTTCCGATTGCATAGATGCATATGCGAGCTCGTGAGGTGGGGAGCTAAAGAGAGCGAGCAAGACAAAGAACTGGGGAATAAGGGACGACAGTGCAAAGAACAGAGTGGAAACGCCGGCGACCGTACTTGGCGCCAGTTAGCCGTGCGTAGCTCGCAATATATGACACGCCTCTTAACCTTCTGTCCTTCCATCCCTCGCACCCCATCTTTATCAACTTTGTCATCGCGTATGCTTCTTTCGCACTCTTGCGATACCCGCGTTATCCCGAGCTTTTTACTGACATTATGAAGAAGTAGTGTCCGCACACTCTTTTTGTCAGCCTGACACCCAGCTGGTGGGGTTGGAAAACAATGCTGACACGATATCGATGAATTTTGGAAATGTTGTCCATCTGTTCGTTTGACCGAAGTTGGAAATAGTTTCATTGGGGAATTCTCGTTTTCGATATTCTTTTGAGTGCTGCCTACGGCGAGAATGGATCGAATGGACGCTTTGAGGCGTATTGCACGCGGGAGTGAGAGGGACGATGAAATCGCGAGATCGCGCAAGGGAACAATAGAGAGAAAGAGAGAGAGAGGGAGAGAGAGAGAGAGAGAGAAATGGATAGATGGACTGTGTCGTTGGAGCGATCGTGGTAGCGTATTGTCGTCGGTTACAAATCAAATACCCGATATCATTGTTCGCTACGACTAGAAGCCTAGTTCACTCTGCCCTCCCTGGAGCTAGGCTCTTCTCCCTCTACCCGTTCTCGCACAGGCTGCTGCAGCGTTCGTCTCCTCTCTTTCTCTCTCCTCTCGCTGCAACGTTAACCTGTCTCGTTCTTGGCCTTCGGGCGTCTGTTACCCTTTCGAATGCGGCTAATAACTATCGTTGCTATCGCGTCCGCAGTTGTATGTCGTGTATAGATGTATGTATGTGTGCGCGTGTATATGTGTGCGTGTGTGTATAACACTAGTGGAAGGGTGGTCGGGGTTAAGCACTTTTACAAATTTCCGAGTTCACGTATGAAACCCTTCTCGTTGGCTCGATAATCAATTTTTAATCGTCATATTAAAATTATCAAGCCCTGTTCGATTAACGCGTTACCCCCACTTGTAGCGCAAAAAAAGACCTTTTTCATGAATTTTTTAAAAGAAAACTACAAAACTTTTTTGATCGATCAATATACCATCTTAAAGAACACATCTTGAAGAACTTTCAGTAATTTTTTTATTGAAAAATATTACATTGTTTAGTGGCAAATGGCCGTCAATGAAATAATGTTTTTATATACACGGTTTGCGGTGACCAACATTGCGGCGAAGTGGATCATCCGAAGAAAAAAAATGCGGATGGATTTAGTCAAATATAAGTATAAAGTAGTCTTTAATCGAAGGATTTTAAAAAATATTTTTTTTTCATAAAATGGCGGACAGTCAAAGTTAATGGTTCGATTTTAACGAAAAAAAACGGCCGTTTTTTGGCTATAAAACGGTCATTTTTGTTTGAAAAAAAAAGAACGATTAAAGACTACATTTTTAGGTATTAAATAAGCCTGCAAAATTGCAAGAAGATCGGTTCATTAGTGTTCGAGTAATCTTGGTCACCGACTTCAGAAATGCCATTTTGAGAAAAACGCGTTTAAAGTTTCAATTTCAGTTCTTCAATTCACGGATTCTTCTCTTTCATCGCTCATATCTCAGTCAATTTTGGTCGGATCGACTTGAAATTTTCAGGACATATTCTCATATACTTATACTTCAAAAAAATGCAATAAAAAAAATCGATTTTCTCAAATTCGCAAGTGGGGGTAACCCTTTAATTTAATTTACATAGCTATTAAGAATCCTAAAATTGACATGTCGTGTTAGTATTAAGTATTTGAAAATTTTCATGTACATTTTAGTATACTCAGTGCCGATGCACTGTTTAGAAAAACGCATAAAATGTAGCTAACTTTACCGTAACACACGTAAATGCATTATTCAAAACAGATTTGATATCCGAACGTGTCAATGCCTGCAATAACACGCGTTGCGCGTTTCGAATAAAACATGTAGAAAGTACCAAAATTCAATGCGGTTCGAGTGTTCAAAAATACATATAAAATGTGTTAACATTTTTTGTAATACACATAATCGTCCCGTTGGAAGTTGTATATGGCATTTACACGTTTTTCTAGATTTACACACCTTGAGTGTAACAAATAATACACATGGATTTATAGTGTGAAAAGGGGCGATAGGTAGAAAACCAGCAACGGTATAGGTTGGAACTAAGGAAATATACGAATATATATATTTATACGTGCGGGCATTTGAACCCGTGAAATCTATGCAATATTAGCTATTCCCGCGTAGAATTTTTGAGGCGGTCCGATTCCGGAGCTTTCAGGTTGCCTGTTTGCCCTGGTAGAGCACTTATGAGGCAGCCCGATAGCGCCCTGCTAGAAAGTGTAACGTTTTGTCACATATGGGCCGTATCTAGTTGCCCGATCAGACCGTTATCGGAATACCTTACCAGGCGTTTATCAGGGTTGCTTGATCAGGTCATTATAATACAGCCACACGTAGGCAGTACACGTACATGCTCGTACACCTACATACTCCGCAATGTATTTCAAAGCTTAAAATATAATTGTCAACATGTTACTTCTAATTCAATGAAGTCGTAAAAAAAAGTTATTTTTAGATTAATGGCTTACACCACTGTAAACGTCTAAAATTAAGTGATTTTTCGCGATTTTTTTCGTTAGAAGGACAAGTAAGAGGATAATAATATTCAAGGATGTTATTAGTCATATTTCCAAGTGAAAAAGGAATGATATTATAAAATTATACAGTACGGTGACGTTGGAGACATTCTCGCAAGGCATGTTGAATTTGAGACGCTCTGCGGCACGCAGTATAACTGATGCAAATTAAAAATTTGGGAAAAAAAAATTCTATCTATTTACATGAGTATAGCTAGTGAAATACGTATGAAATTTTGAAAATATGATCTTTTTGTGTAGTTGGCACGCATTTAAAGTAAAAACTCAATTTTCGGCAGAAAAAAGAACAATCATTTGTTAATAACTAATATTATAATTAACTCAAGGAAACTCCCATACGTATTTCACTTGGAAATGTTATTTTAAAGATGTGCTCAAAATTTGGAGTGAAAAGGATGAAAATTATTGGAATTGTGCTGCGTGCCGTTTTGAAAAATTGTGGTCCGAGAAGGCCTTAACGTTTTAAACACCCACATATATTTTTCGGTTACACAGAACTTGTTCCCCCGACGATAATTTATTTTGAACTGCGTTTTGAGATTTAGAAATACAACGAAATCTTCTAACACGCATCCGGGTTGCATAAAGTTTTTTTTTCGTGACAGTCCAAAGCACCTTTTTTATGAAATTTTCAAAAACGTCTAACCTTCAAAAATGGTATGCTTCTGAATTAAAATTTACACGCGGAATATAGGAGGTTATGTGCATACATAGAATGCTGAAGAAAGTCTCAATAGGTCCTCATTAGACTGTGTCTGGGTAGGGCCATTTGAGTATTGGCTGTTTTCGTGCCTAAATACATTCCGTGTAGAAATTTGAGTCGAGAAAATGCCCTGCCCCGGATCTGCCTTTCCCAAATAATATCAGGTCATGGTTAGGCCGTCCAGTGTGGATCAGGTTCGTCATGTAACAGGTCATAGGCCAGGCCCCGATCTACCGTTCCCTTTTTCGGGAACTGATTAAGTACTGGCCAGGGAAACGATCAAATACTGGATCAAATACTAGGTGGTATACTGATACTTATTATCCTTTTACACTCGGGAGGTGGCTCTCGCCCGCCACTCACTATCCTATTTAAAAAGGCCTTTACTGCAAAGAGTTATTTCACAAGTATAGCAAAATCATAAGCGTACGTGTACAATGTAAGCAGAGCACTTCTGTACGTGGTAGAAAGCAGAGGACGAACCTTTATCCTCGTACGTTGGTAGCTTGCTTACGCGAAGTGCTTCGCTTATAGCCACCTGGCGGATTGTTGGCGAAATACATTCAGGTCATGACTTCTCCGCCAGAACATTGATACTTCCCAACAATCCGACCATGATTTACAAAACCACGTAATTGTAATTGCAAACGTAAAAACCGGAATTGCAATACCGGTTTTTATGATACGCATTTTTATTGTCTTCCCGGTCAAAGCATTGATATTTCCCAACATGGCGACAAGGCGTTCGAAAACCACGAATGACCTGCTTTAATTTTTGCCTCATTAAAGCTGTTGAGTCCCAAATCGCAAATAATGATAAAATTCTGAAAATTTGGTATGTTTTTGTATGAAGTATTTCAGAGGTCGTGTAAAAATTTCACGACAATTAGGAAGCTCGTTATTGAACAATTAACATTCACAAATTAAATGTTGTCTTATGGAAACTGATGTAACTTTGCGATAAGTTTTCTTTTTACCTCTCAATTTTGTAATATCTACAATATACTGAAAGCAACGGAAACAAAATGAAGTTTATTGATAAATTTTTTTTATTTCTTTCAAAAATTGTTCTTAACAAAATGTTAATTTTTTAATAACGAGCTTCCTAATCGTCGTGAAATTTTAACACGACCTCTTAAATACTTCATACAAAAACATACCAAATCTTCAGAATTTTCTGATCACTTTTTATTTCAACCCTTAAGGAGGTTGAAGTAATGATGATAGAATTCGGAAAATTTGGTATGTTTTTACATGAAGTATTCAGGAGGTCGTGTAAAAATGTCATGACGATTAAGAAGCTATTCATTGAACAATTAACATTAACATGTTTCATAGGGACTCAACATCCTTAAATAACTTGACTATTCGTTATGCTCAAATCATTATTTATTGTAATCCCGGTATTTATGTGAGTGACCTCATCCTCGTCGATTATCATTGATGAAATAAATGCTTTTAATGGTGAATAGAATTACTGTGGTGAATCAATTGGTAATTTACAAACATAGAGGGTAAGCAGTAAAAAGGACGCTGCAAGCCTGGTCAGGGCCCCACACAAAGTAGGGAATGCCCGGTCACATTTTTGCACGGGTGCATCCTGATCACGATCCGATCCTGATCAGACAAACCTTAAGGCCTTAGGTCACTCTAGAGGCCGAAAGAATAGGCTTTTTGAGGATTTTTTTCAGAAAAACTACAAAATAAATCGAGATTACAAAAAAGGGTGTTTATCATACATATCAGTGACTGCCTACAATAATTTTTTTTGAAGCGATTCATTTCAAAATGGCGGCTGTGCAGCGTTGTCGCGATGACGTCTCCGTTTTTCCAGGGTCCACGGCCGGACAAACAGCTCCTGTAATTTTTGAATTATAATGAGCCAATGATTTTTTTCGATTATATATAATAACACCTATAGAAGTACGTAGGATTTTTTTCGATAAATTAATTTTTGGCCAAATAACGCATTTCTGAAGTGGAAAGTGAAAAATTTGCCTAAAAAATCATCAGATAATTAATCAAATAATGAACTATGCAATAAATAAAAATATCCTACGTACTTCCACAGACAATGTATTTTTCAAGATATATTCAACATTTCAAGTGAATCGGTAGAATTATCTGAGTTGTTTCCGGCCAACGGCAAACGAAGGCGTCATCGCAAAAACGCTGCACAGCCGCCATTTTGAAATTAATCGCTTAAAAAAAATTATTGTATACAGTCACTGATATGTATGATAAACACCCTTTTTCGTAATCTTGATTTATTTCGTAATTCTTCTGAAAAAAAATCCCCAAAAAGCCTATTTTTTCGGTCTCTAGAGTGGCCTAAGTCCTTGTGAAATTTCTCCACCGATCACCCCTCTGGCCTCCCTCTGGCCGTTTGGAGTCCTTGAACTTTTTTAACCGAACCGTTCATTTTGAACGCACCCCTTGCAGTGACCTTTACAAAGATCTGCTCACATTCATCAAAAGGTGATTTTAAAGACACTAGGTCTGCCATAAAGTTGAATATGGGGGCAATAGGCTACTGTGAAGATGGTTCTCGAAGTCAAGTGTCTTAAAAATCACCTTTTCCCCACATACCCACACACATATACATGCATATCTGTTAGGAAAGATTTATTTTTGGTATCATTTACGTCAAGAGGAGACGCGGGATTCTTTCTGTATGAGCCACCGCCGCCAGTTCACGGATTCCCAAAGACGTTTCTTCGTCTGGTATCTGAGATATGCCACAGCCTGAATATTTAAGCAATTTAAAATTCCGCCCTTGAATCATTGAATGCCATGCCGTTTTCTCGAGTACTCCCCCCCCTCTCGCATCCTTTTCGGCGATCTCTCCCTCTCCCCTTATCTTCTTAGCACCCTTGATAGCCCTTGGCACCGTACCTATACGACGTACCGTACGAGTGGCCGAATTCCCCCGGATTCTCGGCACGTCCACCCCGACAGAACACGTGCACTCGCGCGAGGATTCATATCCTCCGTCGAAACTTCCATACGCGAAAGCAACGTTTATTTTTGGGTATTTTTTTTCGACGCGATACCTCGTCGCCTCGTGATTTTTTTTCGGGCTACCGCACGCACCCTTCTCGCCGATTCGAAGGCCTCATAGCTTTTATTGTATCCGTACGGATGACGATCGTGTGCAACAATATTCGGGTGACTATCGACGTGGCTGCTATGTACGAAAGATCACCTTTGATTACAGTCGCGACTTGTTTTGTTCGCTAATTCGGTCGGTCCTCGACTCTTCGCTGATCACAAATCCACGAAATATCGCCTCACCGCGAGGATAATTCGAAATTTTATTTTTTGCCGACTCGTTGTGCACAGTCGAGAATAGAACAGCGCTGTGGCTCTTCAATATTCTTTTTTTTTGTCCGCGCTGATTTTGGAAACGGGATTGTCCTCAAAGTCGAATATTTTCGGAATGACATTTCTCCATATATAACACGAAGTCGTCGTCTTTCTCTCTCGCGTTCGACCTTTTTGCCTCGGGCTTATCATAATTTTACGCTTATAGAAACGATCCTCCAGACGGGTTTACTATTGTTGTCTGGTCGAAAAATATCTCGTTGTCATTCAAGACGCAGACGGGTGTAAATGGAATTAGATTTAATAGAGTTTTGCGATAGGGGAAGAAAGAGAACGACGGGCGAGATGTGCTGCCAAGTTCTCTTTAATCAAATGAGAATCGTGTTATATCGTCGCTTGGCCCGAGTTACATTCCTCTCATTATTATACCCCTCCCACCTCGGCTCACTCGCTCATTAATAGTGGAGCACGATTCTCGCGTGATTCCTTTCCAATTCGTCGTGTATATTACGATAAAACGGGGTCGCGGCGCGCGGAAAATGCCGATCTTTTTTCGTACATTATACTGCCGATGGGTTTAAGGGTGTACCGGAGAACGCCGCGATCCGCGATATTTTTACGAATCAACGAGCCCACTAAGAACGGCCAGAAATACGGAGTGTCTCCCCGTACGGTTATCGGATGAATAAGCGTATGTTATCCGTCCGGATAGCGGCTCAGTTCACGCCGTATTTCCATTAGGCTTACATATTATTGTGATTCGTGTAAGCTAGTATCCGGACGAATAACGTATATATAATTGTACGGATAGAGTGTGTTAACGTAGTTCCTCTGCGAAAATCTCAACCAAAAGTTTACATACCATGTTCATGTTTAAAAGATTGATAATTGGTTTAATTAGTAATAAATAAAATTGAAAACTACGCAATCTTGACTCGGTACTAGTAGATAATACGATGGATATCATTTATTGCCGTAAAATATATTTTATATTGTGTTTTTGATCTACCATTGCCAGTAAACTTTGCGCCGGGACTGTCCAGACTTTTCCCCAATTCACTTGTTCGCCTGCAGGCCGAGCAGGATATATGCTATACAACCAAAATTGTGTGGGTTCTCATGATTACATCTTGGAAACTAGATGGTGAATCATTCTCATTTTTTTTCACATTATTCGTGATATCTTACTCTAGCTTATCCTCGTTTTTTTTATCAATGTCTTAATTTTAGTTTTGACGGTAGAATTAATGATGCTCTGTTAGCCCATCATAACGCATTTGTTGCGTGTAAACTAAGCCAACTTTAAGTGTAAATATCTCAGGTTTGGGGTGGTAAAACTTATTCAAATTGCACAGATGTTTGGATAATGTATTAAATAACATATATATCAAATTTCAACCATTTCTTAATCCAACTCTTCTGTGGAGGTACTACCTTAAATTGTTAAACAAACTATCGGGAAGTATAATTTACACGTAGTCATCCGAAGATAATCTTTATAATTTTGTTTGGGTTTGGGTTGGGTTGGGTTTGGGTTGGTTGGTTGTGTTTGGGTTGATGGGTTGTGTTTAGGTTTGGGTTGGTTAGTTTGTGTTTGGATTGGTTGGCTTTGTTTGGGATTTTTTGGGTTTGCGTTTCTTGGGCTTGTTTTCGTTTGTGTTGGTGGGTTTTGTTTGGGTTTGTTCATTTCGGTTTGGGTTTGTTTTTTGGGGCGGTTTGTTTGCATTGTTATTTTGGGTTTGTATGTTTGGGTTTAGGTTGATTAGTTTTGGTTTGCGTGTTTGGTTTGGGTTGGTCGGTTGTGTTTGGGTTGGTCAGTTGTGTTTGATTTTGTTGGGTTTGGGTTCGTTTTGTTTGTGTTGTTTGGGTTTGTTTGCGTTTGTATTTGTTTGGTTTGGTTGGTTGGTTGTGTTTGGGCTGGTTAGTTGGGTTTGAGTTTGTTTGGTTTGGGTTCGTTTTGTTTGTGCCTGTTTGCGTTTGGTTGGTTTTGTTTGGGTTTGTTTTTTGGGGTGGTTTGTTTGCGTTTGTCATTTTGGGTTTGTATGTTTGGGTTTGGGTTGATTTGTTTGGGTTTGTGCGTTTGGGATTGTTTGTTTGGGGCGTTGCACAGCGTGAACCGCGTGAAATTAATCGCTGTCCGGACGAATAACATACGCTTCTTCATCCGATAACCGGACGGTTAGCCTCAGCGCCAGAAATAATGTCGAGTCGGGACGATCGACGACGGTCGAAAAATTGGGCGCACTCGTGAAATATTGAAATCGAAGAGAAATTAATTTGAAAAATGGTACATCCAGATTGAGCCCTCGGATAAGGGGTATACGGCTGGATTTTTTATTCGAAACTTTTTCACGGAGGCTTTCGCGTTGCGCAGATGAGCAATAATATCACGTAGTAAGACTTTACGAGGTCGTCTCTCCGCAAGCGTGTATTATCGTGCGTGCGTTCACGTACTCACAGCCGCGGCAAAATAGAAAAAAGCGGAAAGATATAAAAATAACAAAACAACGACTGGCGCGTGAGGAATGAAAAGAAATATGAGAACGCGCGCGCGTGCGATGTGGAAAAAAACATGCTCGCGTTGTGGAAATCTCCGCGGGAAATAGCGAGCATGATGGGCAATGCGGTTTTCATCGGTCGGAAAACGAGAGAAAAAATATCCTCGGGTCGCAAGGTAAGGGAAAAGAAAAAAAATAGCGCGTCAATAACATAGTGATAATAGTGGAATGTTGCAGTGACTGGTTCGGGATTTCATTGTCATATGTGCATGGGGAACGAGTCCTCGAGGGCAACACTCCATGGGAGCTTCGCCGGACTTGAACTGAGGACTCAATTAGGCCTGAATATTGCTCTGTTCGGAGAGCAATTTCGTTTCTTTCCTTACAGGGGCAGTAGGTGTGGTTTTAATTAGCCACCTTCATTCGAAACCGACAGTTTATTATATATTTCGACAGCTGACCTATTAAAACTTATTTGTAAAAAATATGTTCGAATCTTCGCAATTGCTTTATTTTGGTGCCCTATCATATATGGAAAATCAAAAGCAGCACTTTTGGCATATTTTGCTTTTTTATTACCAAAACGGGAAGAATGCCGTTCAAGCAAGAGAAATGTCACGTGACGCGTATATACACCTAGGGGCCGTACATAAATTGCGTAACGCAATGGGGGGGGAGGCGGCCTGGCGTTACGGTCTACGTACGTGGGAGGGGGGGGGGGTCGAGGTTTGCGTTACGTCACGATTTTAGAACTGCTAGAAATAGCGGAATTTATGTTTGGTCAAGTTTAAAAAACTTAAAATTCATCGTTGAGAATAATTGAGGTGCAAGCTCTTATTATTTTGAGAAATATAACAACGATGAAAAACCGTATATCGCCCGGACTTGATACTTTAATGTAAGTATCAATATTCTAGAAAAAAAACATAACTTTATATAAAGAAAAACGGATCGAAAACTGATCGCGATTTTTTCGAAACTACTTTTTTCGACCTTGTCTCAGCGAATACTCAAAAACTTATCAACCGATTTTCAATTTATAAAAAAAATTGCAATCGCAGTGACTAAGGTCGTACGTAGTTGATTTTTTAAATTTTAATCATTACTATTTTTAAAGATTGATTCAGTGAAAAAAGTGCCTCGATGATAGAAAATATGTCCAAACTGTCGGCATTTTGTAAAAAAAACCAAAATAAAAAAACGGCTACGCATAACGATAGCTACATTTGTACAAATATCGATAAATTGTTGACTTATTACTTACAGATATCCTTTCATAAAGATATCGATGGGGCAATGAAGAATTTTTTTTTCGTCCCCAAATCGAGGTCAATTTTAAAAAATCATAACAATTGGTATAAAAGTAGATGAATATACACTCCATAAAATAAGTATAAACCCAATCCTTTCGAAATTAGTTTTTTTTTTTTTTATTATTATATGTATTCCTCAGAGGTACGGCGTCCTTCCCCTTTTGCCATCCCCTCCTTTTTATTCCTTCCATTCCTTCCGACATTAACAATCCTTCCAGAGCTCCCTACATTTCCTTCCAGAGTTCCCCCGCAGAGTGTTGACCGCAGCCACTCTTTCCTAATGCACTACTGTATCGCATTTGCACGAGGGCCCAGGGAAACTGCGGAAAACCTGGGCCGATACAGGCGGCTATATTTGGCTGAGTTTCAGTTGTATTAAACATCAGAAACTCAGACAAACTGCCTCCCGCTCAAAGGTTGACGCGCAAACCAGTGCACGGGCAAGCGGTCACCGCTCCAAGTATTGGCAGCCTCCAATGCTGCGTAACTTCAGTGACCGCCGAGCCCGCACACCGACCGCGCGCCCACCTGTCGGTTCCTTTCGTAATTAGTTATTTCAGTGAAAAAAAAAACGCAATTATTGACGACAAAGCACCCGTTACGTAACGGAATAGGGGGGGGGGTTCAGGCCAAGTGTTATAGTTCTGTTAGGGTGGGAGGGGGTAAAAATAAGCAAATTTGGCGTTACGTAATTTATGTACGCTTCCCTACCGGTTTCCCCGTACCCTCGGCAAAGGCGGTATAGTGTACCTTAAGACGGCTATGGACGCAGTGGTAGTTAGGTTAGATTCGCGAAGTGCGGGGAACGAGTGATAGGAAAAGGCTTAGGGGAGTTGTGCTCAAGATGACATACTTTTTCTTCTTCGATAAATATTTAAATAAATGACATCGTATAAATGTAAAGTCGAGCATATAATCATAAAGGCTTATTGTTATAATAAAATAGAATCAGTTACACGACATTAGTTACTTAAATAAAAAATAGAAAAATAATAAACCACATGTAGGCGGACGTGCGTAAGATGACATACTTCAGTCTAAGATGGTATATGCACGTCGTCTCACACGCCCCGACCGAATTATGTTCGGATACAGTAATTTCTGAGTTAAAGGTTGATTCGTAGCGACCAAGATTTACTGGAATATTATTCAGTACACAATCGAAAAATCGATCTTCATCGGGTAGTTCAAGCACTGCATTATAAATAAAATTTCAATTTCCGGTTGAAAAATTATCAAAACCATGGAATACCACCCACAGACTTGGCAACGTCGGGTGCGACATTTTTTCGTTTGTGCTTATGGTAAAACTGTTTTCGAGTATATGACGGACACTACTCCGGGATCGTTTAGGACCTAATCGTTCAGTTCTTATCGGTAATTATACAATAAATAAAACATTAACCATCAATTTGGCACACTAGAATCGACAATACGAATATTCAACACGAGCTAACATAAATCGGAACAACTGTGGGTAACATAAATTTAGTCTCTTCGTTGACCCTGACGAACTAGTCGAGCTTCCTCAAACGCTGCAAGGCTGAGACTCAGTTCTTCACGCATAGTGAAGTTCGCCGAATTCGTTCTCGCGTTCGTCCACGCTCTAAGCATCTATTTCGCCGATCCAACGCAACGATCGTAAATTCACGAGGTGAATATTAGCTCAAGGTTAAATTGACGCGTTCACCGCCAAAGTAAATAAGCGATAAAGTATTTTTCAACAAAACTCGTGTAGACCGAAGCTCCTGGCAATGTGTAATAATTATTGACCGCGCACAGTATGCGCGTTCGCTGGCTCAAAAAGAGTGAGATTAAGGGTTACAGGGGGGGGGGGGGAGTAGTGAGTTCAGCTCCGATAATTCTCAATCTCTTTCTCCCCTGTACCTTCTCTCTCTTTCTCTTGCGCTCCCTTGTGTTGTCTATCTGTCTCTTCCTCCCTCTCTCTCTTCCTCATTCTCTTTCCCTCTCTTTCTCTTTCTTTCATTCACGCAATTCCGCCAGTTTATCAGACGTTCCCGTCATATTTTTGTTCCAACCCGGTAACATCGGTCGCCCAACCCACTTTTCTCCATCACGATTATTACTCCCGCTACTATTGTTATTAACATTATTATCGTTGCCATCCACGTTGCGGCGTTTGAGTTCAAGCCCCGCGTGTTTGTGCAGAACGTGCGCAGAACCGTGCCAGGCGTTAAAAAAGAGACAGAGGAGGCAACAAAAAAATCGAGCGCAAAAGCGTAGCAATATTCTTTCATCAGTAGAGACGCGTGAGGGTGCGGAGCGAGTCGTTACACGGTTCGCGGAAGGCGAAACTTGCTCGCGGTGGAAAAAAATAAGAAAACAAAGAAACGAGGGGGGGGGGGGAATAACACACGCACAGGGAGAGGAGAAACGACGTGAGACCTCATTCGCCGTTTTCCATCAACGTTACAACGGCGTTAGCGCCCTCTTTCGGAGCTTTTCGTGCCCTTTTAAGTATATATATATATATATATATATATATATATATATATATATATATATATATTACTATATACGTTTTTCCCGACACACTACTCGACACTCGTTCGCTCCTTTTTACGTTTCTAATATCGTGGCTCTCTCTTTCACGCTCTCTCCTCCTCCATCGCCCTCTGCTTCACCTTTCGAGCAGTAAACAAAAACGATAAAGAAACGTTTCTCCACAGCCTCTGCCTACATAACAGAAAAGGGTCGCGAGAAAGCTGAATATCAATTTCTTCGTCCGGGACGAGCTGGGGGGTACTACATTTTTTATCCCTTTTCCCCATTCCTTTACTTTATTGTTCTTCACAGTTTTCTCCACTCTATATTGCAATTCCAGGCGCTCATTTCGCCCATTTCATTCTGCGCGATTGACAAGCCCCACGTGATGACGTAATCGCGATGAGTGGAAATTGTCCGAGGGCACGGGGTATCGTGGGTCGTTTGGGAAGTGACCGCAGCGTGCGTGATTTTTCTGCGGATGCGAAATCAAATCACTATGTTACGGGGATGCCCAGTTTGAGAGATTCACCTTCTGATGGCCAGTTAAGGTAGTTCCTCTGCGAAAATCTCAACCAAAAGTTTACATACCATGTTTATGTTTAAAAGATTGATAATTGGTTTAATTAGTAATAAATAAAATTAAAAACTACGCAATCTTGACTCGGTACTAGTAGATAATACGATGGATATCATTTATTACCGTAAAATATATTTTATATTGTGTTTTTGATCTACCATTGCCAGTAAACTTTTTTCCGGGACTGTCCAGACTTTTCCCCAATTCACTTGTTCGCTTGCAGGCCGAGCAGGATATATGCTATACCACCAAAATTGTGTGGGTTCTCATGATTATATCTTGGAAACTAGATGGTGAATCATTCTTATTTTTTTTCACATTATTCGTGATATCTGACTCTAGCTTATCCTCGTTTTTTATCAATGTCTTAATTTTAGTTTTGACGGTAGAATTAATGATGCTCTGTTTGCCCATCATAA
Source organism: Ophion costatus (assembly GCA_951751655.1). Lineage (NCBI taxonomy): Eukaryota > Metazoa > Arthropoda > Insecta > Hymenoptera > Ichneumonidae > Ophion > Ophion costatus. Next base: position 9,889,606 of record OX632367.1, read on the forward strand.
CGCTTTTGTTACGTGTAAACCAAGCCAACTTTAAGTGTAAATATCTCAGGTTTGGGGTGGTAAAACTTATTCAAATTGCACAGATGTTTGGATAAAGTATTAAATAACATATATATCAAATTTCAACCATTTCTTAATATATATTATAAATATAATTTCTTAATAAACTCTTCTGTGGAGGTACTACCTTAAGGGCTCGTATTCCAGCTATATACGCACACACAGTCTGGTTGACATTTCTCTCTCTCTCTCTCCCCCCCCCCCTCTCTCTTTCTCTCTCGGATTCTCTTGAATGAGGCGAGACGGAAGTTGAAGGGAAAGGACCGTTGGTCGCGAGGGTCCCTTTGTACCTTTAATTTCATTACCTCGACTATCTTCGTAAGGACTCAAATATAGAGAGAAAGAGAGAGAGAGAGAGAGAGAGAGAGAGAGAGAGAGAGAGAGAGAGAGAGAGAGAGAGAGAGAGAGAGAGAGAGAGAGAGAGAGAGAGAGAGAGAGAGAGAGAGAGAGAGAGAGAGAGAGAGAGAGAATGAGCAGTTAATCGCGTTATCGTGAAGCTTGCATCGCTAAGTGAGGTCGCCAACATTTGAGACCCGGCCAAGGGCTATGGACGTGTATCCGCGAGTATGTAGCGAAACAAATGGCGAAGATCACGACGAAGCGAGACAGGAAGCGGGGAAGGGAAGCGTGTTAATGGGCCCTGTCAGGACATCTTCGTTTTCTCTCATAGATGGAAAATGAACCCCCCCCCCCCCCCCGGGTTTTACGACTCCCGAGGTTCTTTTCGACGTTAGATCGCTCTCGACGAATCAAAACGAGAATTGTAGCGAAAGGAACCTAAACGAACTGAAAAAATTGAAAAAAAAACTAGCGCAAGTTTGCATCAAGAATCGAAGTAAAGTGACCTTTTAAACAACCGTAAACTTTTTAGATGCGAGCTTTTTAATCGCGAGAAAGTCGCTCTGATTGCTAGATCGATCGTCTATTTCAGAAAGCATGCTCAAAATTTTTGGATATATCAACAATGTTAAGAGTGATTTCTGGAATAGACGATCGATTTATCAATCTGTATATATATCACCGGTCGAAAGTTTTCGGACCGTTTCCCCTACACGGAGAAAACAGGGTCCTGGGAATTAAGAATTAATACTATGCTTCTAAAAAAAATATCATTAAATATCAAAAAGTATTGAATGGAAGATTAAAATTATAATTATGGTATAGTAATAATGAAGAAATTTAAATTTTAACCTACGATATGGCACGTAAACTGATACAAGTAATACATTTTATTCGGCATATTGTGATTTTTCGTAGTATTCAAAAAATATTTTGCCCACGTAATTGGAACAATTAGTTTCCAGTATTCTACAAAAAGTATGCGGTATAAAGAGTCACATTTTACTAATCAACTTCGTAATATTTTTCGCCATACGCCGAAGATTAATGCTATGCGTATAGTAAAATCTATACATACACGAAGATTCATGCTATACGTATAGTAAAATCCATATGAAAATATAGCGGGTAATAAAGGTTGGTATTTTACCAAGCACGCATTATTTTTACTATACAGCGTATAGGACTCGCGCCTATGCGAGAATAGTTTCAAATGTAATATGCACGCATCATTTTTACTATACGCTGTGGAATCATTTTTATACTTCTATAACAAGTCTTAGAATTTCCGAACTGGCAGTAAACTGCTATATTTTCTAGCACTGAATATTAGAATTCTGGCAACGAGTGTTATAAATTTGAGGCGGTATTTTTCTCCGTGTATGTAATGCATTATATTATTCCAATATAACTTTGCAATGAACCAAAGTGATCGAAATTTCCGTAACTATCTAAAGTGTCTGAAAACTTTTGACCGGTAGTATACATATATATATATATATATAGGTATATTCCTGGAAGAAAGACTTTGCCCTTTTCGATTTAGTGACTCGCGGCAAAACGACGATAGGCGTCCACGGGGCGTTATCAATAGGGGGTGGGGCGGAGCCTCGCGCGGATCAGAATCCGGCAGTGGGGGGAAGCCCGATTTCGCCGTGGTTTATACAACGTGTATACAACGCGGGGGGACCGCGCGCGCGAGCATCCGCGTGGAGTGGGAGCGTCGAGGGGGCGCGGAGGGGGGCTTTGAAAAAAAAGCCGCGCTACATCGAGTCGAGTATAGCGCGATCACGCCGCTCCCGCGGCCGGAGGGGCGAGCGTGATATCGGACGTCCCCCACCCCCGCCACTGGCAGTCCCCTCTCCCAGCGCGAAACGCCTTCCCTCTTCCTCTCCCCTCGCTCCGCCGCCGACCGCCGTTACTTCCCCTCCGACTCCCCCCTCGCGCGCTGCCCTCCCCTCCGCCCGTCCCCGCGTGAACCGCGCGCGCCCCGCGATATCGCGGATACGCGGAAAACCACGCGCGCCCGGCACCGCTCAGTCGCGACGCGTTCGTCACGCGGTTCGCATCGTTGCGTATACGTGAGCGCTCGTCCGCGTCGCGTTTGCCTGTACGTCACGCGTCGTTCCAACACACAGGCACTTATATATTTACTCGTATATAATATATATATATATATATATATATATATATGTGTGCATACATATATACGCATATGTAGATCGTGCGTGTCCGAGTGCGCGTGTGTACATATATATATATATATATGTGTGTGCGTGTGTGTGTGTGTATATAAATATACACGTGGATATAAAATAAATAAGGGGCTTTTCCTTCGGCTTTGCCACATCGCGCGAGGCACCGCTATATTCGTTTCGCGCTGTCGTTCCAGCCGCGCGCGTGCCCGTGTGTACGTTTTTCGACAACATCGAGCGTTACGTCACGCTCGCGGGCCTCCTCTCGAAACAAAACAGCCCTTCCAACGCGATATTCGTAATCTTCGCCCACGCCAAACCGGTAGCAGTGCGCGAGAGCGTCGATTATCAGACCTCAAGAGGCAGAGAGAGAGAGAGTGAAATAATCGGTGGAGTGCGGGACTAAAGAAAAGAAACGGGCGAAAAAAATTCGACGGGTGGGAATTTAAGTCCTGTCGGAGAACTCCTTCGCGTAAGAAGTTCGTTTCCGCCACGTTTTCCCCCTTCTCCCTCGTGCCCCCCCGGTGAGAGAATCCGAACTTTCGCGGCGAGATTCTCGGCTTGGCGAAAAGAAAGAATTTCAAGCAACAAAGGCGCGACGAAATGCAAAGTAGCGAAAAAGAAGTGACTTTCACGATCTAAGCGGGGTTTCGCGTGAGAAAAATTTGGTCCGTCGTGAAGTCTTGTCGAGGCACGTGTCATGAGTCTCGGAAGGCCGGAAACACGGCAGGAGACTGAGAATGGTCACCCTCGATGTTTGCATCACTGCTGTCGCGGCTAATTGACGCAATCGAGTCGCCTTCGACAACGAGTCCCGGAATATACAAATATATACATAATACGTACATGTAAATAGGGCTGGGGAGAGAGAGGAAGAGTGAGAGAGAGAGAGGGGGAGGGGGAGAGAGTTAGTTTCGGTAACGCGAGCATCCCGGTGACATTTTTACGTTGCAGATGATCGCGTCGCCCCGATGAGTGCGGCCAGTTCGGTGCAGCCCGAGGCGAAAAAACCAAGTGCCCGATAGAGCAAAGAGAATCTAATTGTGTAAGGGAAAGAGAGAGAGAGAGAGAGAGAGAGAGAGAGAGAGAGAGAGAGAGAGAGAGAGAGAGAGAGAGAGAGAGAGAGAGAGAGAAAGTTAGGAAGATAGAGAAAAAGAAAATCGCATAAAAATGACACAACAGAGCGGTGCAGGCTCGCCCCAGCAGTTTTGCCTCCGCTGGAACAACTACCAAACGAATTTGACGAACGTGTTCGATCAGTTGCTGCAGAGCGAGAGTTTCGTAGACGTGACGCTGGCGTGTGACGGAAACTCGGTGAAGGCCCACAAGATGGTACTGTCGGCGTGCAGTCCGTACTTTCAGACCCTATTCTTCGAAAATCCGTGTCATCATCCGATCGTCATAATGAAAGACATCAAATGGCCGGAGTTGAAGGCCGCGATCGAGTTCATGTACAAGGGCGAGATAAACGTGTCGCAGGATCAGATAGGGCCGTTGCTCAAGGTCGCCGAATGCCTTAAGATTCGCGGCCTTGCGGACGTAAACAACGAGCACGAGTTGACGTCGCGACCGACGTCGTTGCAACGGGAGGCTAACGCCGGGACTTCCGGCGACGCGAACGATCCCGCGTCCGTAGCCGGAACTTCCGGTGGTGGCGCGTCAGGCGCGATAACGGCCGGTAGCGTGGTACCCGGTATTCACGTGCCCCACGTAGCCGCAATTCCAACGGTGCCGCAGTTGCACACGCGGAAAAAACGCCGCCGTATATCGAACGAGCGTTCGCCATCGGTGCCGAGTCCCGATCACAATCCCTGCATGCTCGGTATCGTCGATCACGAGATCGCCGGTAGCCTAATGCTACCCGAGCTTCATCACGCGCTCGGCCAGCAAACCTCGTCGTCATCGACACCCCGCTCTATCGGATCACCCGGCATTCCCGGCATCACCGTCTCCCCCCAGATCAATCTTCAGGAACTTCCGTTGCCCCTCGTACTCCCGCTTCCACCGCCGAATTCGGGAAATCCGAGCCTCCACGGCCTCGTCTCGACCCACCCTCACCACGTGTCCGGTCACCCAACTTCCGCCGGCCACTCGTCCATCAATCATTTGGCCGCTCACGTGCAGCATCAGCAACACCATCAGGAACACCATCGACACCAGGAGCATCACAGACACGAGCAGCAACAGCAACAGCAGCAGCAGCATCATCATCATCATCATCGCCAGGAACACGAGAGACGCCAGGAACATCATCACAGGCAGCAACAGCAGCACCAGCAACAGGCCGCGCACGCACTCAACGCACAACAGGCCCATCAGCAACAGGCTCAGCATCTTCATCATCAGCAACAGCTGAACGCCCTTGGCGTCATGGACGACCTCGAGATCAAACCCGGCATCGCCGAGATGATACGCGAGGAGGAGAGGGTGAGTCATTGACTGTTGTAGACACTTTTGTCATTTAACTTGGGTATGTACACGGATATTTAACGAGATTACACCAGGTGTAGAACTATGAAGATGGACTTTTTTTGTAAAAATGACACGTCTGTTGTTTGAAAATGATAAAAACTAATTAGGACCAAGCGCCGGGTTGTTTTTGGTTTAAGGCGGGATTCTACTTTGAAACCATGAAAAAAAAACGCTATTTTCGTGAATTTTTTCTGAGAATACTATTAAAGATATCGATATGGGGTTTAAACTGTTCAATAAATACACTCTTTAAGTACATTAAAAAAAAATTTTTAATTCATTTTATTTATTTTTTGTACACGTAAAATATGTTTAAAGCCAACCCCTCGAAAAGCAGGTACCGTTGCCGTGGTCGTGAAATCTTCCCGACGGATGGTCTGAAACAAAAAAATCAAATAGTTTCATGTTCAGTATGTCTTCAGGAACCGACGTAACTAGAATATTTTATATACGTGCAAAATTAACAAAATGGCGGCTAAAATACGAAAAAAATGCGTTTTCTTTGGGTCTTCTTTTGCAATAAAAAAATAGTTCTAATAAAAATTTTAAGTTGATTGTACACTGAGAAAAAAATTTGGTTGATCGAAACAAATTTTATTTCGTTTAACAAAATTATTTAGTTCGATACGGGCAACTAAATATTTCTGAGATGAGTCGAAATAATTTGTAAATGCTGAATATAAATCATTATTTGTATAAACAAAATTACGGCGTAACCAAAACAGACGATAGTAATGCAAATAAATGTTTTGTTGAAACATCAACGTATCTTGTCGATGTAAAATTTATTTTGTAATCAAAAGTGAATATCCGTTTGAATTATCAACATTGCTTTGGCTTTAAATGAAAAATTAGTTGAAATAGCAACATGGAATAGTTCAGTACAATCCTAATTTAGTTTAGTTCAGTAAAATGCAGTTAAAATTCACATTCATAACACGTTCAATTAACTAATGTTTTATTTCTGACACGGAGCTTATGGGATCTGGTACAAAATCTGGAAGTTGAAATATAAAGAAATGTACTTGATCTCAATAAAACCTGCGTCAAACGGATTGAGTTCACAGTTTACAGACGCAGTGATGTCTTCCATTGAACAATTTTTGTATTTGGCACGTTCAAAAGTTTTGTTGTTTAGCGATCAAAATTTGTGCACAACACCCCATGTTTTAACTGGTTGAACTAAATACTCTGTTCGTGCGTACTCAATATTCAGTTGAACGAACTGTCATGTCATGCGGAGATTACAATGCATAAAGTACCCACAACAAAAGATTGATGAGTATAAGGTATAAAATTATGCCGTACGATCAACCCTTTCATCAAACAGAAGAAATACTGAATCTGTATAACTGCCCATTTAGATGACCAAACAAAATTATTGAAGAATCCAAATAACATTATCCTTAGATTTGCAAAGGATACATTGGAGGTCGGCAGGGATTTTGTTCGTAACACGCAATATTTAGCATGACCAACGCAATTATTGTTTCCAGATGCTCGAAGGATATTCCATTCAACTCATGATTTTAGGTTTGAGTGATTGTGCATACTCAATATTCAGTTGAACGAACTTAAATGTTATGCGGAGATTACAATGCATAAAGTACCCACAATAAAAGATTGATGAGTATAAGGTATAAAATTATGCCGTACGATCAACCGTTTTATCAAACAGAAGAAATGCTCATTCCGTATAACTGCCCATTTAGATAGCCAAACAAAATTATTGAAAAATCCAAATAACATTATCCTTGGATTCGCAAATAATACATTGGACATCGGCAGGGATTTTGTTCGTAGCACGCAATATTTAGGATGACCAACGCAATTCTTGTTTCCAGATGCTCGGGGGACATTCCATTTAACTCATGATTTTGTAACAGCATTGTGAACTGTGGGTTGAACTAACTGAATAGTTTAATACAAAGCTGTAGAAGATACAGTTGGGTGAACCATAAAATTCGTCGAAAACATCCAATCGTTACCGTTGAATAACCAAACGAGTGTGCATTTTTCGCACATAATCGAGCAGCTTCGTTGCATATATAGGATAGCTTGTAGCTTGAAAGGACTATAAGTTTCAATAAAAAGATATAAAACATATAGATATGAACATAATTTATTAAAAAGATTAAATCACAGATTGTAATACAGTCAAAGATTCGTCGATAAAATATACAGATTACCATCGCTCATCATGTGTATATTTTGAGGAACGTTGGTTAACAGATCTCTTAACCTACAAAACCTCCAAACAGGCAACTCCATTACTTCATAACCGCAATAGCTCCTGTTAAGAGTTTTAGTATGATATTCATTGCAAATAAATGATATTTCACTCATATTATCAATAATTATATAGTGAATTCCGCCAAAAATGATAAAATTGTCATGCATATACATTGCAACGGCCATATCTTTGTTATATGTAATTCCGTTGAATTGGATCCAAGTATCGAGAATGTATTCTGGATAAATGTTCAAAGGGATCGCGTTTTTAAACCGTGAGTAGTTCTGCAGGCTCGTTAATTCTTGCCGAAGCGTGGGCCCTAAACTCAATCTTTTTGAGAATCCTCTTTGACTACGAAATCTATTCGACAACACAAGCTGATGCTTTAACGCCAAAGTATAAGGGCAATTTCTACGTGATCTCATGGCCCGAGCATAATCTTTTAATTCCTTATGCTTTGCTTCGAACCGAAAACAAGATAAGTGCTTTAATGGCCCTAACCTTTTCAGTAATCGAGGGTAATGAGTAATGAAATGGTGTTTCGGTTTTAGTGGCTCCGCGAAAATTTTCATGTACAAGGAGTGATGTTCTTCCACTAAAGTCTCAAGAAGTTCTATAGAAGCATTTGTGATTGACGGGTCCATTACTATATTTATGATTTCTCGCAAAAGCAAATATAATTCCCAAGCCTCATATTTTATGTTTACCAGATCGCCAATTAGAATGCCCAAATTTTCGATTAAGAACATCATTTCTGATGCGGAAATTACTAGATGTTGTGACTTGAGCGCTTTCTCAGATATTGAAACGGGTTTATTTTTTCCGAATTCTCTTTTCATGTCAAAATGCTGCAAGCGGGCGTTTAGAGTTTCCAGTGTAAAACTATGTGCCTCGTTAATGAAAATATGTAAAATTTTGGCTATTTCATACCGGCATATTCCTTCAAAGAAATCGTGCATTGGATCTAAACTCGCATTCTCAATTACATGAAACATTGGGATTTCATTGAAAACGCATTCCATTTTTACGCCCGAAGAACCGTTTTTGCAAGCTTCTTCGTAATCGTTCTTTGATCTTAATGACTTGATATTTTCGCGGAGTTGTTTTCGAGATTCCATTTTTCCAGCTGTACACAAGCGACAATAATTTTCTGAATTGAAACTTGTTGTGAAGCCGCAAATTTCATTCATTCCCAAATTATCGCCTATAATTGTTAACAAGGCAAAGTAAATTGTCGTTCGTTGACCATTGAGTGTAATCGTTAACCCGTTCGCCTGAAGGTCTTTAATTTGGTCGATGATATGAGCAAATGTTTTATTATTACCGGCGGTTTTATGATCTTTGGTCTGATGCAGTTGAACTAGAAAAATATTTTCTAGCATACTACTGAATTCATACGGAATAGAAGCTATAGAAAAATATACGGCTCCAAGTTTTCGTATATTTGCGTGCGATCCGAGGGGATTGTTTACTTCGAAGTCATCAAAGTACAGTATCAATGGTAAGAGAAGCTTTCCCGGATACTTCAGTTCGATTCTTTGCCAAACTTCACATTGAATACTGGAAACAATTGTTTCGCTCGCTTTGCATTCAGAGATGTGGTCTAAAATTTTAGGTAAAACCGTCGGTATTTCTAAAAAAATTTTGAGAACATCTTTCATTGAAACTACTTGGATTTCTGTGTTTGAAATTACAGCTCTGTGTTTTCTTCCGAGTGATTTGGATTTTACTGTCGAATCAATTATTACGGATTGTGGCTTTATTAGGGTGTTTTCTGCTTGAAAATATTGAAAAGTTTGGTAGTTCGAATTAAACTTATCAAAACCATGTTGCAATATCATTAACATATCGTTCAGTTCTGAGAGAGTTTCTTTGCAATTGGATGTCTCTGTACATTTTCGTGTCAAAATCGGGATAAATTTTAAGCTGTATAAATCTTGCCATTTTTTAATCAACTTCTTTACGAACGATCGGGGCAGACTAGTCTCTGCGAAAAGATCGGAAACGAAAGAAGACAGTTCTCGCTCGACTAAAGATTGGAAAGCTGCAACTGAAAACTCTGTACGCTCGCTAGATAAACTTTGTGTTTTCGGAAATTGAATCGTATCGTTTATGGAGTTCTGTTCTAAATCGTTAGAACTTCCAGAAACTATAGGGCCAAGCGTGAGATAATCAGTGTTCTCGTTTCGGCTGTTATTTGGAGAACTTGGATTAGAACCATTGTCACATTTTGACGCACCAGAATCGATGGTGGGTTTTTCAAAATTTATATTCGAATTCGGTGAAACGTTATTACCTGACGTGAAATGTTCGCAAAAATAATGTTTTTTATAAGAATAGAAATTGTTGAAACTCCTTGAACATCCATCAATATTACAACGACACGTGTTTGACATTAAAGTTTTATGGCGTATTTTAACGTGATTCATAAAATCATTTTTACAATCCATTTTTAATAGGCAAAATGGGCAGGGAATCATTTTTGGCGCAGTTTTTCAAAATAGAATCCAATACAAATAGGAAATAATTTTTGTTGTTTAGTAAAACTTCTCACGTTACAATACAAATTTTTCGTTATAAAAATAAAAACAAAAAGAATGCGTGAAACGAAACAAAACAAAAATACTCTTTAAATTCGTTAGAAACCTTATTTTAAGCGTACAATCACAGTTTTTTTTTAATATACTGGTAGGTCAAGAGAAGCGGAATGAAAAATGTTAATGAGCGGCTTTTAGATCAAATTTAATTAAAACGAAATTGTGAAAGAAATAAACAAAAATGTAGATTTTTTATCCATAATTTGAATTCGCTCGATAACATTTTTTCTTAAGCACACGCATGCTTCATTAAAACAACTAAAAATGAATGCTGAAAAACTTAAAAAAAAAATCTTTTTTCGAAGGTTATTTTGGAATTCAAATCGAATTAGAATTTCGAGAACAAACAAACGTTGTCACTTTAACAAAACGAAAATAAAATACTTTTTCTGACCGTGACTTCCAGCGTTATGCAATAGAATTTTTTCTATGAACAAAAAAACGTAAAATTAAATCAAACGAATATTTTTTTCTACGTAAATACTTGGCAGTTATATCAACTTCCATGAAAATAATTTTTCAATATTCTTCCAGTTAACATCCAATAGTTCAATGTCGGTTAACAAAATTAAAATAAAATACTTTTTCTGACCGCAACTTCCAGGGTTATGCAATATTTTTTTTTAACAAAAGAAAGTAAAATATAATCGAACGAATTTTTTTTCGAATTCGTTAACAGCCTCATGTAATACTTGGCTGTTATATCAACTTCGATAGAAACCTGTTGTGGATATTCTTTCAGTTCACATCCAATTTTCCAATGTCGGTCAGAGTTTCCGAAACAAGAGTACTTATTTTGTCGTAGCCACTTTCATACGCGTACAGGACTATTTGAAAAAGTAGCCAAATGTGCCTACTTTCAACCGGATATTCCAGGTTGAAGACATGAAATACTTGAAAACAGAGGTCAATGGCTTTGAGTGCAGAAGGCACTTTATACAACATATCGTCAACACTTACAAAACAGTCGGTAATTTCTGCGTATGAAGGGCCAACGGCAATGATAAATGGCTGAACCGTGGTGCCCAGGTCAGTGGCTATGCTCCGCCGGTCGGACTGAATTTTCGTAACATCACCCATCAAGACGACGTGGGCTACAATGCTGTCCTTACATTCGACGAGCGACGGCTTCCATTGCTTCTTCCGCATACGCAATATACCTTTCGGAGGTATAAGATGAGCTAGAAGTTTCAACTGAAGAATGATTTTAGCATCGTCGTTGACTTCTCCCGATTGAAGACATTCAATTAGAGCTTTGGCGTTTTCGTCGTCTTTTTTCGGGGGTCTGCAGGCCATTAGTTTTTTGAAGAATCCTTCCCAATTTTCAAGGGTCAATTTTTTCTCCGTCAGTTGAAGGTTGATGTAGTCGTCTTCAATTAAAGAATGCGCTTGAGGGAGCTTCAGAATTGGCCAGTTTTTGAAAACCGAGCATAGTGTATTGTCAGTGCTCGATTTGATTGACTCTCGACGATGCTCTGATGTCAGCTTCCACTTTGCATGGACGAGTTCCCAAGGTGCCGAATGATTTTTCAACCAGGTCGTAGCCTCAAGAATAGCTTTTGAAAAAAAATTGAAAAATTAGAAACTCATCAACTCGTTACTCAAGTCTTAAGGACGTTGTACGCAAAATTGTCTATCGGTACAATTCCTTTAAATTTACACTACACAAAGAAAATAGTAATATCTAATAGCTCGAGAAATTTTGGGAGATTTCACCACGTAGAAGTCGAAATATTTATTGATAAAAAATCACAATTGTCAGTAGTTTCTCATAAGAGTGCGTGTTGAAAGTTGCAATTTTCAACATTAAATATTTCGATTTCTAAATGGTGAAGCCTCTTAAAACGTCGCATACGTTTTTATGCAACATCGAGGAAGCTTTAAATCTGTCGTGAATTTTTTTTCGAAATTTTGGTAATTATATAACAAGTACATCGTTTAGTCAGTTTAAAACAACTTTTCTTAATGAACTTAAACTCGCAAACCAGTTAGTATGTAAGAATTTTTTTTTTTTTATGTAGATTTGACCGGGGCCATACAACGTCCTTGATTTAACAAGCCACGAAATATTAGTCATCATGCATACAATACAAAATAAATGCCGTTGGTACCTTCGTCGACAGGGATATTCGCTTGATCCGGTTGTTGCTGGCCGGAATTTGAGTTTGAGAACTCGTTAATTGATCTTATAGAGCGAATTTTATTCCGGTATTTATCCACCAGTTTTCCTCGAGCTATAGTGGATTTACCATTCACCGATTTTTTTTTTGCAATTGCGGCAATAAAGTACGTTGTTGTCCGCTCGGTCGGGAAAACTTTCACAATCTCCTCTGCAATGTACTGCAAATCGTCATTGGTCAAGCTGAAAATAAATAATAACCAAAATAGCCATATCCATTACGATGTAAGCAGGACAGAGGTAAATGAGGGGTAGTCAAAAAATAAAATAAAAAATTACCGGGTCACTTCATTCATTAGTGACGTTAGAATGACATCAACTACTGTCATTCGAAATTGTCTCGTGAGTGATTTTGCTTTCTTATATGATTTAATTATTTCTCTTCCCAAACTATCCTTGTTCAGAATCTCACGAAGTTTCAGTTTACGTGTTCTCAAAGCGGATGACAGTGGCCCCACAAACGCGTCCTGACGTTCCAACCGATTTGTACTCTCCAACTCACTTTGGGGGGACGGTATTGATGGCAATGTCTCATCAGAGATGTTAACACTCGACTTTATAGTGGAAACAAAAAAGAAAAGTAATTTCAGATAGAAAAAATCAATAATTGGTTTCCAAACTGCCATATTTTTATTTTAATGAGGGTAAAAACCAACGTATATTAATAGATAATACATGAGGGTGTATATACTAACTGTAACCGATTTTTCGCCAAAAGCAACGTTCCATTTTTTTAAAAAGGCAATGCGGAGCCCAATTTGCGGAATCATTTCTTGAATTAGTGCAGGTGTGAGTTCAGCCAAATTTTCAACCGTGATTAGATTGTCTGTGAATTGTGAAGACATGTGAGCATCTATGTATTATGATTTAATGGACCAACAAAAAATTGATCAACTAAATTTTGATACTTCATTCAGTAAAAGATGTGTTTTTTGGAGGCTAAGTAGTTATATATAGTTATATGGTAGTGATGATGAAACCGTTAGTTAAATTTTTGTACACAAATTTTGTTGGAAAGTTCGATTATTTAGTGATTATGACAAAATTTTCATCATTTCAACAGTATATTTTGCGAGCGGTCTTTGAATGAACGAAATATACTGTTGAAGATGACAAAAATTTTGTCGTCGTCGGGAAATATTTAGTTGCCCTCATTGAACTGAATAATTGACCTTTCCAACCAAATTTGTTTTTCAATGTATTGCATGATACGTTCAACAGTCGAAACTCGGAAGTAATAGTTAAAAAATATATTATACTGTGCTACCAAATGTTTTGTTGGTTCATATTATTTCAAAATAAATCATTTCTTCATCAAAGTTAGCTGGAACGAAGATGGAGGGGATGAATGTGAATAAATTGTTATATAGTAGTGATAATGAAACCGTTAGTTAATTTTTTGTATACACATTTTGTTGAGAAGTTCGATTATTTAGTTGAATGCGGGACACTAAATATTTTGTGATTATGACAAAATGTTCATCATTTCAACAGTATATTTTGCAAATGGTCTCTAAATGAACGAAATATACTGTTCAAGACGACAAAAATTTTGCCGTTATCGGGAAATATTTAGTTGACCTCATTGACTAAATAATTGACCTTTCCAACCAAATTTGCTTTTCAATGTACCGCATGATATGTTCAACAGTCAAAACTCGGCAGTAATAATTCAACAACACATTATACTGTGCTACTAAATGTTCTGTTGGTTTATATTATTTCAAAATAAATCATTTCTTTATCAAAGTTAGTTAGAACGAGGATGGAGGGGATAGATGTGAATGAATTGATCTGAGCATAATAGTACAGAAGCATACATTCTCTATAACTCATAAACATAATATCTGTCCGGTAACATCATAAAAAAAATAATGCGCCATAACAAGCCTTTGTTAGCCCGGGGTAGAGAGAAGGGGGGTAGAACTAAAAATATATTAAACTGCTACTAAATGTTTTGTTGGTTCATATTATTTCAAAATAAATCATTTGTTTATCAAAGTTAGCTGGAACGAGGATGGAAGGGATGAATGAGAATAAATTGAACTGAACATAATATTACAGAAGCATATTATCTCTATAACTCGTGAATAAGCATCGTCAGTCCGGTAATATCGCAAAAAAAACGAAGCATCATGAGATGTCTTTGTAAGCCCACGGGAAAAAACAGAGAGAAAGAGAAAGAGGGAGAGAGAAGGATGTGGCGACGAGTTGGGCATAGCGCGACCGAAGACGCAGAGGTGAAACAACAAGGAAAAGAAGGTCGAATTCATCTTTTCTCTCTCTCTTTCTCTCTCTCACACACACACACACACACACACACCCAAACATGTACGCGTATACATTATTGCAAACAAGTCGTAGTCGTTCGAAACTTTTCAAAAAGAACATCAAATATTAACTAATAAAGAAATGAAAAAAGATTTTTAATTATTGTCAGTACCCTCAGGAATAATTGCTTTAGAAGTCGCAATAATATTTCTATCAACATGATTTTCGCTACAGTACAAAAACCCTTTGCCGGTAGGAACACGTGTACAACGAGAAGAACATAGAAGAATAACAAAATTGAACATACCTTCCACAATTTTAATTAATGCAGCCTCCTCTGCTTCAGGCATCGCCCATGTGCGAACGCACTCTGCCATTTTCCCTTCAATCACACAAAAAGCGGCACGAAAATTGTTTGCGCACGTTATACCGCCACACCGACCAACTGACAACTCGACGCGTGGTTTTCCGACCAGCACGTTAGCATCTCAGATCGACTGGCGCATGCGCCGAGTCACCTCTGAACCAATCAGCGCACGTCACAAATTCAACGAAATTCAAGCGGCAAACTGCCATATCGTTTAGTTGAAAAGGGAACATGGTATCTTTGACTACGACGTTCGTACACGATTTGCAAATTGCTTGCGTAGACAAAGAGTTTTCAGTTTTCGACCAACAAAAGATGTCAGCATATTCAAATGTATCAAGACTATGAATGATTGAACAATTTTCCGTCCAACTAAATGCGAACAAACTTATCGTTCAATCAACTAAGTGAATAGTGACAATGTGAACCAGCAAATTTCTGCAAATGATTTTGTCAAGGAAAATGCGAGTTGAGTAAAAAAAAAATTGAATAAGTTAGTGTATTTAAAACAATTATTTTTATAGGTGTTCGATTATGTAATAATTACTCGAAAATCATTTCTCCATAACCAGGTACCTATTCAAATGCAAAAAAAAGAAAAACAATCGCAAGTGCCGAGGATCGAACTCAGTGCCTCTAAAATAGTAGTCCAGCGCTCAATCCATTTCGCCATAGAAGCATTGTACTCTTTAGGTGGTTTTCTTATATTTAAGTTGTAGCCACGCTTGGGGTTCAATAAGGCTTGCCGGTTTGTTTGGTTGGTTTGAGACTTAGGATGACTTGTATTTCTAAATATGTTTCCATCCAACTCCTCTGTTTTGTTAAAATAACATCGCCAATAAATACTAAATAGAACTTCGATTCAACAATATGCTACGGTTAGTTTTAGAGGCAGATAATATTGCTCGTGAACAAAATTATTGTTCAATAAAGTGAGTGAATAATGATACTATGAACCAACCAATTTCTGCAAAATATTTTGTCAAAGGAAACGCGAATTGAGTAAATTAGAATCAAACAAGTCAATGTTTTCATCCAACACTTTAATTTTGTTAAAATAACACCACCATTAAATACTAAACAGAACTTCGATTCAACAATATGATATAGTTAGTTTTAGAAGCAAATAATATTTCTCGTGAACAAAATTATTGTTCAATGAACTGAGTGAATAATGATAATATGAACCAACTAATTTCTGCAAAATTTAGTAACATCGGACTCGCCCAATTAGTTGAAATTGAACAAAACGTTTATTGTTGAATTGTGTTTCCGTTCTATTACACAAAGCCTATTAAGTCGTTGAAATAACTCGAAAAAAGATTATTTCAAACCAGACCTCAGTTTTTGACCAACAAAAGATGTCAGCATATTCAAATATATCAAGATTATGAATGAACTAAATTTATATTTAGCTGAGATAATTTGATGATCAGATAAATTAGTTGATGTTGGATTCCGCTTGATTTATTCAAGCAAAAGTTTGTTAAGATCACTGAAATGTTTGTTGCTTTTAAAATTTAAATAAACTATATTGGTAGTGGTCTTGTAACAATTTTTTTTTTCATATCTGGCTTTACCGTTAGTTTGAATCATCAAATACATTTCTTTGATCCAACCGTACCGTGTAGTCAATGCGATAAGTGAGATATACAAAAATATTTCATTAAAGCAACTAAGAAGCAGGTCTAAGCAAATAAACGATACTAGTTGTTCGAAAACATTAGTTTTGCTACAGTGATTTAGTTGATACAATTATGAACATTTTTTTTCATTTGGTTCGATTACCTACATCATCTTCTATTCAACAAATAAATAGTTCAATTGACCAATTTTCCGTTCAACTAAATGGATTTAGTTCAATCAAGAATTTTTTTTTCTCAGTGTAGTTAGGTCGGTTGGTACACACATATAGAATATGTGTTCCAAATTTCATAAGGATCGGTTCAGTACTTTTTGAGTTATCACGACCACGGTACTTGAAAATGTCGTTTCGAGAAAAACGCGTTTAAAGTTTTGGTGAGCGATAAATCGTAGAAAAAATTATCTTACCCTCAATCAGCGATGCCTGGGCCATATAATATGCCTTCGACGTGTTCCAGGTGGGTGTTTTCATCCAATTTAGCCTTTTCAAAGTATCAAAGTAGAATCCCGCCTTAAAACGTTCGGGAACAGGTATTTTTTTTTTGGAATATGTTCAGGGGTGTCCCCTGAATGTAAATCCAAGTGGGCGTCGTGGCTTATGGTTCACTACAGCCGCCATCTCGAAAAACACGTTTTATTAAATATCTCGCGAACCGCGCATCGCACGACAAAAATTGTAGAGATCATTATTGTAGATAATAATATTTGCCATCTTTTTTATTGGAAACTTTTTTTTGTATAACGCATAGATTTTTAATTATAGCGTTCCAAACTTTTTTCAATGTGGTTTTTGCTAAATATTTAGTTAATGGTCAATGATAAATTAAAAATGGTGGTAACTGAATTGTAGAGCATGAAATTTCCTATAAATTTCATTTGAAACTTTTCCCGTAGTATTTATAGTTTAGGAGCTGCAGCTTGGTAAAACTTGCACCTCGTACATTATCAGTGGCAATATTGCTCGTTGTATACGAAAAAAATTTCATAACGCATAAAATGGCATAAAGTGTTCAAAAAAATGTCAATGCAGCTGTGTAGCGAATGAATTAAAATTATAAATAGTGTGGAGAACAACTAATAATTTACCGATCTTTATTGTTACTTAAAACGGTATAATCATACAAGAATGTCCATGTGGCAAAAAACAATAGTACATAACGCTACGTCGTAAGAATTGTTATTGTTATTATTAATATTGTTATTATTAATTAACGTTATGCTTGTATAATGCTATTTTATATTGTACAGTATTATTTTATATTGTATATTGTAATGTGTTGTAATATTAATAATGATTTCTTTTTTAATAGAAGAATATGAAGGTTGGTATTCAATTTGAATTTTTTATTTTTTTGAATTCAACGAGCAATATTGCCACTGATAATGTACGAGGCGCAAGTTTTACCAAGCTGCAGCTCCTAAACTATAAATACTGCGAGAAAAGTTTCCAATGAAATTTATAGGAAATTTCATGCTCTACAAATTAGTTGCCACCATTTTTAATTTATCATTGACCATTAACTAAATATTTAGCAAAAACCATATTGAAAAAAGTTTGAAGCGCTATAATTAAAAATCTATGCGTTATACAAAAAAAAGTTTTAAATAAAAAAGATGACAAATATTATTATCTACAATAATGATCTCTACAATGTTTGTCGTACGATGTGCGGTTCGCGAGATATTTAATAAAACGTGGTTTTCAAGATGGCGGCTGAAGTGAACCTTAAGCCACGACGCCCACTTGGATTTACATTCAGGGGACACCCCTGAACATATTCAAAAAAAAATACCTGTTCCCGAACGTTTTTAGCCAAACCTACTTTTTTGGTTTGGGCTCTTGGACTAAATGGAGAGTTCGTTGTCTGCGAACTTTTTCGGTGATTTTCCACGCTCTTCGTTTCTCACGTAAAAATCGCCACTTTCGAATTTTTCGAACCACTCGATACACCGTGTTTTACCAAGGTCACGTTCACCATAAGCTTCGACAAGCATTCGATGCGATTCTGCAGCAATTTTCTTCAAATGATAACAGAAAACCAATGCTGTCAACAATTTGATAAGGTTGTCGTCGAAGTTCCGTAGTATTTGGTCCGAATATTCTTCCTTCCGTATCTTTTTAATCGTGGTCGGGCTCTTCTGCTAAAAAAGCACAGCTAAAAGAGTACCGCTAAAGGCTCTACTGCTAAACGGGTGCTACTGCAGTTTCTTCTACAGATTTTAAGCAGTGGCGCTTTTAGCTCCACGGCTAAATGCACTCTATTGCTAAAACTGGACTGCTAAAACTAGACTGCTAAAACTAGACTAGGCTAGGCTTGTTTGGGTAACCTTTTGCGTTTTAGCAGTTGAGACTGTTTGGCAGTGCTGCTTTTAGCACTAGAGTTTATTTAGCAGTCCAGTTTTAGCACTAGAGCCCATTTAGCACTAGAGCTTTTAGCAGTACAATTTTAGCAGTAGCGCTTTTAGAAGTACAATTTTAGCAGCAGAGCTTTGAGCAGTAGAGCCTTTTTAAGCAGTAGACTTTTTTAGCAGTACAATTTTAGCAGTTATTTTTTAGCACTAGAGCCCTAGTACCTTTTCAATCAATAGTTAGTTCTTCTTCCTCTGGTAGAAACACCGGCTGAAGAGGAACCAAAGGCTCTACTGGCTCATTTTACCCTTTCTTATAGCTTACAAGAAACATCCCTCAGGTGACACCCTTCGATTTTGTTGAAATTTGGATATGAAGAGTATGTGGCTTCCGGATGGAGGCCGTGTTGAGAATCAGCGTTGTGCCGACGTTTCACAAACGTTACAGTCTGCATCATCAGGGCTGAGAGCTCCGATACTGAAGCTCCCGTGTCTCAGGCATTCCTTATATACTTGCAGTCATCGTTCCAGATCACTGCACCAGCCAATCAGATGTTTTAATTGATCGGCCGGTCAATTAAAAAACCGGGAGGACGGTGTGCCAAATGGGATTGACGTGATATCCACCATCTCTGTTTAGATTGTCCGGATGTTTTCGGATTTCCAAGCCTTCTCGGTGTTTCCTAGAAAAATAGCTGTTTGATGGGGCCAGACTTTGGGCTTTATCGAACTGAATGGCATGACCAGTTTCCATCCAATGCTCGGCCAGGGCTGATTGTCCAATGTGGCCATATTTGATACACCGTTGATGTTCTTTGATCCGTGTACTGATCTTCCTCCCGGTTTCTCCTATGTACACTTTACCGCATGAGCAGGGTATCTTGTACACTCCTGGTGCACTTAATGGTGGTCTTTGGTCTTTTGCACTCGGAACCACTTGTGCTAGCTTCTTCTGAGGTTTGAAGATGACTCGCACGTTATGTTTCCCAAGGACCCTGCCTATGCGATCGGTTATGCCCTGAAGGTATGGAAGGGAAGTTGTTGCTATTATTTGTCCTTCATTCTCCCCTTCAGGTTCTGTTACCGTTTTCGGATCGGCCATTTTTCTTCTTAGTTGTTTGATCGTTCTTTCGATGTTGCCTGGCTTGTACCCATTATCTCCTAAAGCTTTGCGTAGGTGTTCTAGTTCATCCTCGAGAGAGTTCGGTTCGGAGATCGCTGGAGCTCTGTAGACCAGAGAGCTTATGACCGATTGTTTTTGGGAGGGGTGGTGATGGGACGTAGCGTGGAGATATCTATCCGTGTGCGTTGGTTTCCGGTAAACTTTGTGGCCCAAAGTGCCATCGTTTTTCCGTTGAACCAGTACATCCAGAAAAGGAATTTGATTGTCCTGTTCTATCTCCATGGTGAATTGTATATTGGGGTGCTGGGAGTTGAGGAAGGTTAAGAAATGATTGAGGTTTTCTTTGCCGTGACTCCAAATGACGAAGGTGTCATCGACATATCGGAACCAGGTTGAGGGTTTGAGAGGTGCTTCTTGCAGAATTCTGTTCTCGAAATTCTCCATAAAGATGTTGGCGATGATAGGGGAAATCGGGGAACCCATGGCTGCGCCTGAAGTTTGTTCATAAAACTGGGATTGGAATTGGAAATATGTAGAGTTTAGGCAATGTTCTATGAGGGCAAGTAGGTTAGGAGCAACTTTTTGGGATTTTCTGACTATTTCTAGGGTTTCATGGGTTGGGACGTTTGTGAACAACGATACAACATCGAAACTTACTAGAATGTCTTCTGGTTGTACCTTGATGGACTGGATCTTATTCACACATTCCCGAGAGTTTTGGATATAGGAGTTGTTGAGGCCTACGAGTTCCTGCAAGGGTTTGCAGAGAAAACGTGCCAAATGATATGTAGGGCTGCCTATGTTGCTAACGATGGGCCTTAGTGGGATGTTGTTTTTGTGTATTTTTGGTAGACCGTAAAGCCTGGGTGGTAGGGATTCCTTGGGTGTAAGGATTTTGATAAGGTTCTCCGACAGGCCAGCCTTCTTTAGAAGTGTCGTTGTTTTCTTTTCTACGCTTGATGTTGGGTCACGTGGTAGTTTCTTGTACGTGTTGGTGTCCTCGAGCAGGTTCATCATTTTCCTGCAGTAGTCCGTTTTGTCCATGATAACAGTAGCATTCCCTTTATCAGCTGGTAGTACTAAGATGTCCTTGTTTTTCTTCAAATTTTGAAGAGCAAGGTGTTCTTCCTTTGTGATGTTCTGCTGAGGGGGTTTTGCTTTGTGTAGAATATTGGTTATCCGTTGCCTGATATCGTTGCTAGTATCAGGTGGGAGACGGTAGATGGCAGTTTCCACCTGGCTGATGATTTCTCTGGTTGGAATGTCTGTCGGTGTGATGGCGAAATTGTGCCCTTTTGCGAGGACTGATGTTTCAGCTGCGGAGAGTGGGTGGTTGCTTAGGTTTTTTACTGTGTGGGTTAGGATGGGTTGTTTCGTCTGTGGGCATAGTTTCCTGAATTTCTCTATTTGATTCCTGGACCTCAGGTCTGCACAGTGGAGGGCTTGTTCGTGTGTGACCCGGTCAAGATCTTCCCACAGCTGTGGTTCCAAACAGTCAGATAGGCGTAGGTGAAGTTTAAGGAGTTTTTGGGAATTTTGGTCTAAAAGCTTTTTGGTGACAGATATTCTCTCCTTTACCAGTCTCAGCGAGGCCTGGTGGAGGATAGTCTTGGCTTGTTTTGATGGAAAGGGGTTTTTTAATTGAAAACATTTCGGTACCACTTGATGGTCGCGGCACCTTTTTAGGAATGTTAACGAGCACAGCTGGATGTGCAGAGTTTTCCTGAGTTTGGAAAAGGTGTTATCAGAACCCAAAATAGCCTCTCCGTGTAGGCGTTTTATTTTAGTTTTAAGGCTTTCACGGCTCTTTATGTAATTTGAAGAGTATGTGGCTTCCGGATGGAGGCCGTGTAGAGAATCGGAGCTCTCAGCCCTGATGATGCAGACTGTAACGTTTGCGAAACGTCGGCACAACGCTGATTCTCAACACGGCCTCCATCCGGAAGCCACATACTCTTCAAATTACATAAAGAGCCGTGAAAGCCTTAAAACTAAAATTTGGATATGTTATAAAGCACCGAAAAGTAAGCGATACGTATTTTTTTATCGGCGGAAAACGGTTTTAAAGGGTGAATCCATCCCTCGATAAAAGGCATCTCTAGGGTGGTTCACCCCTTAATTTTTTTTGCAATGTCACTATAGTGGATTTTTTATTGCTTCGGATTGGAAGAATCTTCGTTTTTGTTTCATCAAAATCGGTGGACTTCTCGTGTGTGAAACTGCTATATTACCCCTAGAGGCGCCTTTTTTTGACGGGTGGTTTCACCCCTTACACTCGTTTTTCCGCCGATAAAAGAAATACGTATCGCTTACTTTTCGGTGCTTTATAACATATCCAAATTTCAACGAAATCGAAGGGTGTGACCTGAGGGAAGTTTTCCTTGTTCGACCCATTTCTTTAACTTACATACTGGCGCGTTGTATTGTACAATATTGCAGCTTTGCGATTGCTTGTATTCATCTTGCCCCATTAGGCGGTTAACGAATCAACAGAAAATTACGCAATAACGTCGAAAATTTCTGACAAACCGTTCTTATTGTATTAATAATTAGTACTTTCATTGTCTTTACCTACCTGTCTCTCATTAATTTCAGCAACTCAAATGATCTGAAACGATGGCAAACTTTGCCAAAAATTAGATCGGTTCGTCAAAAGGTCGATATTGTTTTCTCACTCGGGACGCCTGCTTCCACCACAGTTGATACTTTCACACTTATTCACCATCCCGCCACCCCTTCGAACTCCAGCGGGAGCAGTTTGCTCGCGCACACTGTTTAGCAGCTTGGCTCATGATTCATCTTACACCGCATCTTCGCCTTATCCCCGGTTCGGCAGTATTACGATATCTGTGGCGCCTAATTCTGACTACGCAGTCTTCATAATTGACCCAATATGAGACTTCATTTCAGGAGGGGTAAAAATCGAAATTCGACCCTTAAGGGGGTGCAACGGGGGTATTTATACGAGACAACATATTTTTTTGTCAGATTTGCTTGAAACTTGATAATAAATACACTCCAATACAAATAATTAAACGTGTATTCTAGCAATTTCTAAAATGTAACATTTAAGGGGGTTTAATGGGAGTGTTGAGGTTTGCATAAAAAAAAAAAAACAATTTCTTCACCAGATTTACTTGGAAGTTACGAAATTTATTTTATATACAAGACTATAGCATGTTTTCCTCGCTGTTCGGTGACTTTTAACCTACAGGCGGCCGGCATTTATGAATGGGTCCAAGTCATACTCTGAAAAAAAAATCCCTAGAAAAATGTCCAAATGGACTAGTAATATGGCTCGACATTGAGGTGATGCCGATCGGCATCACCCCGGCCGCCTAGCGGTTAAGTACAGTTGCAGTATCTTCAAAGTACAGACAAGTACTTTTTATAGAAGTACAAGTAGAGCCACGTACTTTTTATAGAAGTACAAGTACAGTCAAATACTTTTAAATAAGTACAAAGACCTTTATTCAAGTGCAGTACCTTCAAAGTACAGTCAAGTACCTTCGCAGTATAGTCAAGTACTTTTAAGGGGTTACCCCCACTTGCGATTTTGAAAAAGTCGATTTTTTTATTGCATTTTTTTGAAGTATGAGTGTCTGAGAATATGTCCTGAAAATTTCAAGTCGATCCGAACAAAATTGACTGAGATATGAGCGTTGAAAGAGAAGAATCCGTGAAATGAAGAACTGAAATTGAAACTTTAAACGCGTTTTTCTCAAAATGGCATTTCTGAAGTCGGTGACCAAGATTACTGGAACACTAATGAACCGATCTTCTTGAAATTATGCAGGCTTATTTAATACATAAAAATGTAGTCTTTAATCGTTCGATTTTTTTTTTCGAAAAAAAATGGCCGTTTTATAGCCAAAAAACGGCCGTTTTTTTTCGTTAAAATCGAACCATTAACTTTGACTGTCCGCCATTTTGTGAAAAATGAATATTTTTTAAAATCCTTCGATTAAAGACTAGTTTATACTTATATTTGACTAAATCCATCCGCATTGTTTTTCTCAGATGATCCACTTCGCCGCAATGTTGGTCACCGCAAACCGTGTATATAAAAACATTATTTCATTGACAGCCGTTTACCACTAAACAATGTAATATTTTTCAATAAAAAAATTACTGAAAGTTCTTCAAGATGTGTTCTTTAAGATGGTATATTGATCGATTAAAAAAGTTTTGTAGTTTTCTTTAAAAAAAATTCATGAAAAAGGCCATTTGCCACTAAACAATGTAATATTTTTCAATAAAAAAATTACTGGAAGTTCTTCAAGATGTGTTCTTTAAGATGGTATATTGATCGATTAAAAAAGTTTTGTAGTTTTCTTTAAAAAAAATTCATGAAAAAGGCCTTTTTTTGCGCTACAAGTGGGGGTAACGCCTTAAGGTAGTTCTGTAGGTGCACGTATGAGCCAAAAGTTTCGGGCGAAGCGTATAGTAACATCCAATGCCTATACGATGCTGATGGTTGTAAATTTATGACAGAGCTGTACCCTCTATATGTCTCACACATTCACACCTCATGCATAGATAGGTCTCTTACTCGAATAGAGAGCGGCGCTATAATCGTGGCAACGGTGCGAATTCCCTGCAGTCATAGCGTTGAGCTTCCTACGATCCATCACGAAATATTGTATATAAACAAAAAAAAGCGCGAAAATGTCAACCCAAATGCGATACAAAGGAAAGTTTACAAGAAAAAAGGCGCTTGCTAAAATACTGAAAGCTGTGGCAGCCATGTGTCAAGCAAATGCGGCTAAATGCAATGAGAATAACCATAACCTCAACGATCAACAACAAAAGTTCGCTGTCGAAGGACGTCGGGTCGTGAATTTACAACATAATATAATATATTCACACACACACACGCACACACACGCACACACACGAACACACACACACACACACACACACACACACACACACACACACACACACACACACACACACACACACACACACACACACACAAACTTATATATAAATATATATGTAATAGGAATAAATACATGCATAAATTGAACAAATTAAATTTGTTTGCATAATAAATTTATTTCACATCCGTCTCAGAATTACTAGAGCTCGGGAAAAAAACACGCTTCGAGTTCCCAGACCACGCGCCGATCAGCTGGCTGCAGCGTACACTGTTGCCATTCCGTTACAGATGGTTGGGCCAGAGTTAGGTGTGGAATAAAATTACCACTTTTCATAAGTCGATATCTCCGAAACTAAACGGTCAAAGTTTGTCATTTTTTTTTAAAATTAATCCTACAATAGCACTGCGTGCACGTGTGTTTTCATTTTGAAATCCCAAGATTCGTTTAGAACCCATATCGAGCAATGCGAGCAAACTCCTATCGGTTTACGTGTTAGGTATAGGGATCGCGTCCAAAAATACCCATATTCAATTGCAATTATCTCATGAATTAAACGGTGAATCGAATTTAATTTTTGGGCATCAATCCATGAAGGTCACATCTACACCATACTTAGAGTTCAGCCAATTCCTAAGTTTTGACCAAAACTGCAGAACTACCTTAACTCCTTCAGTTACAGTACCTTCAAAGTACCGTCGAGTACTTTTAACTCTTTAACTTTGTATGCCACACATATGTGAGCATTTAAAAAAACATCCAAACAACCCAAACTTTCTATGGGGGACATTGAAAGATCAAGTGTACAAAGAAGCACCAACTACACTTGACTACATGCAACAAAGAATTATTACAGCTTGGGCATCAATAAGTTCTGACGCTGTAACACTTGCAAGCCAATCAATCGAGAAAAGAATCTAATGCTGCATTGATACTGTTGGTCGTCATTTCGAACACTTACTATAAACGTAGTAATTTTATTTACTACCGAAACTGTAAGTATTATCGCCTTTCTGTACTTTCTATGATCTTCACTGACCTTATGTTATAGGTCGTTGAACTCGTTTTAAGGATGTTGAGTCCCAAATCGCAAATGATGATAAAATTCTGAAAATTTGGTATGTTTTTGTATGAAGTATTTCAGAGGTCGTGGAAAAATTTCACGACAATTAGGAAGCTCGTTATTGAACAATTAACATTCACAAATTAAATGTTGTTTTATGGAAACTGATGTAACTTTGCAATAAGTTTTTTTTTTGACCTCTCAATTTTATAATATCTACAATATACTGAAAGCAACGGAAACAAAACGAAGTTTAGTGATACATTTTTTTTTATTTCTTTTAAAAATTGTTCTTAACAAAATGTTAATTTTTTAATAACGAGCTTCCTAATCGTCGTGAAATTTTAACACGACCCCTTAAATACTTCATACAAAAACATACCAAATTTTCAGAATTTTCTTATCATTTTTTATTTCAACCCGTAAGGAGGTTGAAGTGATGTTGATAGAATTCTGAAAATTTGGTATGTTCTTACATGAAGTATTCAGGAGGTCGTGTAAAAATTTCATGAAGATTAAGAAGCTATTTATTGAACAATTAACATTAACATGTTTTATAGGGACTCAACATCCTTAAGCTCCTCTTTCATGATACAGAAAAAAAACATGCCGATCCATTAAAAAAAATGGAGTTCACCTTTAAATGTCCGAAGTACCTCCACATGGAAAAAATACTATTATCGCTATCGGATGGCCCCTTTCGTACTGTGCAATTTCATTTCAGCAAATATTTCTGTGAACCTTGTAGTTTCGAAGATATCCAAGCTGCTAATAGTTATTGATCCACCCTGTATATTCTTCGGGATACGGAATATGTAATATTACAAATGTAGTCGAGGAATGGAAAATACGAGAGCGAGAGACAGAGGGAGAGAGAGAGAGAGAGAGAGAGAGAGAGAGAGAGAGAGAGAGAGAAGCAGAGAGGGAAGTGGTTGAAAAAAATGTAATCTCTCCATGCGTTATTCTTTTTGGCATAACAGCATCTATACCTGCTGGGGCATACCCGCGGGTGTCTCGCCCTCTTGACAGCGGCAACGGGGCAGTGTTCCGTCCGCGCGAGGGAGGGCGCAGCGGGCGATATCGTCGGGTGCGATGTAAAATATACAAACGGCGATGGGTGAAAGAGAGTTATACTATGCATAGTGCAGGAGGGGGGGGGGGGGATTGGTGAACTCGAGACGGCCTCCCCGTAGATAGTGTACCGCGAAACGGGATGAAAGAGAGACAGTGGACGGGAGCCCGGGCCACAGATCGGCGCGGTAGTTGCGCCGAAAGGTGGGGGGCAATGCGAGGATGGTCGAAAAAAAAAATGAGGAAGTATAAACGGAAGGAGACGAGGCGGGAGATGGAAAACGGTAAATCGGGCGATTGCGTATATACAACGAAACGGAGAGAGCCATTCATCCTGATACACCGGAACTCACTGCCATACTTTCGTCGTCGCGCTCGAATTAGTATATTTCCCCCCCTTTTTTTTCGTATCCATACGGTGTGTGTTCATGGTGTTGAAGTTTGCATCGTTAGAACGCAACGAAAATCCTTCCGGATTTCCTCAATTCTTTATTTTTATTATTACATGAAATCTTTATTTTTCGGAGCCGTTGGTTATACATTTTTCATAAGGAGTAACAAGAATGTTTTGCCGTTTTTCATAGCCTATATGTGCCGAAAAAAACGGCAATACGAAAGAAAAAAGAATTCGTTACGTTCCAGGGATGCGAGCTTCAATACGACGAGGATCTCGATTACATGAAGGCATCGCAGTAGCTTGAAAGCGAAGAAAAAAAAGTCGTTCAAACACACACGGCAGTCGAGGTGATTTTGAATGGCGCCGATGTTTGCATTGTTAGAATGCAACAAAAGTTGTTTTCAACTTTTTTCATTTTGATCACAATCTATCATTTCTTTGATAGAGTATAGATCGTGGATCTATAATCTATGATATAATATAATAATATTATATATTGTATGATAATATATATGATAGGTGGAGATGAGGCAGTGGAACATGATGAGGAATGTAGTAAAGGATCTCGTACGATGTACTCTACGATTTAAAAAAATTATATATTATATTATATTATAAATATATAATATAATATAATATAATAATAATAATAATAATAACTTTAAAAAGGAATATAATCATTTCATAGATTGACTACAATCTCGGCTTTTGTTCTATTGCTCGTTTTGATATTGATGAATTTTCACTTTTCACATCGGAACCTATATTTTTGACGGCGGAATAATATTCTGCGTCAAAAAAACCTATTAACTTTTGTCCGAAACATGTATATACTTACGTATTTTTATCATTATACATTCGGCGATATATTGTGCAATTGCAATTCGACCTCGACGATATAGGTACATTCGAATAAGTTCGCGCGCCGATATATTTTCCAGTACAGTAGAGCGTCGATTATCCG
This sequence comes from Ophion costatus, assembly GCA_951751655.1. NCBI lineage: Eukaryota > Metazoa > Arthropoda > Insecta > Hymenoptera > Ichneumonidae > Ophion > Ophion costatus. The sequence goes on from OX632367.1 coordinate 9,917,813, forward strand.
AATCAATTGGGACCCTTTCGGATAACCGTACAGCAATATCCCGTGGGCGAAAAGAAACGTTGATTCTTTCAATATCATGATCTATATGAGATATTCCACGTGAATCCGGTGGACTTTTTCCCTGATTGCCGCTAATTCGATTAATTTTATTAAATCTCATTCCATTGACTCTAAAAGACACACTGATTTTTTTTTACATTTTTCGAAACAACCCTTAGGCAAGAAAAAAATTCCGAAAAAAACGCCCCGATTAAAAAATCGGAAAAAATTCCTAAAAATGCGTGATTATATGTAAAAATATTCGAGCTATCACCCGCAGTGGAAGTATGATTTTTTCTGTGCTTTCCGAGCGATGAACGTTCGAAAAGATCCGAAAAATTCAAGAACCGCTTACTTTGGGCGGATACTTATATTAATTTCAATCGAAGTTGTCTTCAGCACAGAAAAAATCGTATTTCCACTGCGAGTGATAGCTTGATCATTTTTACTTATGATCACGCATTTTTGGAAATTTTTTCAGTTTTTTTAATCGGGGCGTTTTTTTTCGTAACGTTTCGGTCAACTGACGTTCGGATGATCGACGCCCTACTGTACCAGGTATAGAAGTATGAAACCGGATTTTTTTTGTAAATATTACACGTCTGTTGTTCGAAAATGATAAATAAATCTTTCAAACGAATGGAGACGGCTTTTTCTTCGTTTCTCTCGTAAAAATCACCACTTTTGAATTTTTTGAACCACTCGAAACACTGTGTTTTACCAAGAGCATGTTCACCGTAAGCTTCGACAAGCATTCGATGCGACTCTGCAGCAGTTTTCTTCAAATGATAACAGAAAACCAATGCTGTCCGCAAATCGTAGTTCGGTAGGCACAAAACTCGAAATGCTTAAGGTTATAGAAAAATATAGCGGTGTAGGGAACTTGGGTTGTTGTGTGTTGAAAATCTTCGTCAGCTGTTAGAGGAAGATGATGGCGCTGCAGAAGCGGTCTTACGGTCCCTAAGCTAATGGCCAGCACCATCTATAGGGAAATTCCGGTTTCATACTTCTACACCTGGTATTTGATAATGCGAGAAATGCGAACGAGTGCGATCGAAACAGTCCACTACAGTGTAAATTTTAGGCAAATTTGCGTTCTCCTTATTGCGCCTATCTTTTTTTCGCTTCGTTCTCCTTTCGCTTTCGTGCTTTGCATCGTCGCGCGATGACGTAACCGTATGTGGGCCTGTCGGCGAGACGCGACGCGGAAGAGAGAAATTGGTACCTCAGAGTGAGGCAATGAGAGAGGGAGATAGAGATAGAGGGCCTGAATTCTTTGGCTGTATTCTTAAGTACCTTTCCTAAGGACCATGGAGCATCTTTCCGGTCGATCATTGAGGGACCTCACCACTAATATTTTTTATTGCTGAGCTGCTTCACCTCTCGTTCTTTTCCCCTCATTTCGGCCTTCTCTCTCTCTCTCTCTCTTTATCTTAATCTTTCTGTTTTTTGTTTTCGCCTCAAATGAGCGAGACGGACTCTCGTCGGTGCTCATTTTAATAAGATACCATTTCAGTTTACCCACAAATTGTATGTATTTTAGATATTTCGAAAATTACCTTTACCAGGAAACACACGGGACGAGAAGCGCGCGCGCGCGAGCGCGTGATATAACCAGTCAATAGTTGGAATATAATGGTAGAGCGTGGAAATTGGAATGTGGCCGAGCGCGCTGTGTCTCGAATATTACCGCTAAGCTCTCTTCCAACGTACGACCGAATACCTCGACCATATTTCGCATTTTTCAGTTTTTTTTTTAAATTCCATGTGTATATACACATACGCACATTTTTTTTATTCGTTTCTTCCTATCGTTTCATTAATTGTATGAAATAGCGCAAACGCACCGAAAACCAAATATGGTTTGGCGGTAATGCGAAACAAATTTGCTTTTTCGTTAATTCTCGCTTGTTTTTGTTTTTTTTTACCTCGCACTTGAACATTCCGAATATGCGAAATGTCATTAACTGGATTATACACGTTAAAAATGCTTGCATACGAGTTTATAGATATATACATATATATGGGCGTAATAAAAGTCGACTAACCGAAAAGTCGATACGCGAGCTCGCGCGGAGAACTCCGCGCGCGAATATATTTTCTATATGATTGCCCAGAGCCATCGCGGGTAAACACACGCACACGCACACATCCGCGTCTCGCCTCGTAAAACTTGACCCACTTTTACAGAATTTATATATATATATATATATATATATATATTACAGATGATTTCAGGAGCCTCGTAGAGATATATGTATATATATATACCTACACATACACAACGTTCCTTCGAACGAAATTCCTCCATTTCATTTTATTCTACTTTTTATTATTGCTTTGCTCTCTGTTTCTTCTTTCGTATTTCACGTATTAACGCAGACGTATCTTGCAAACCCATATATATAAAATATTTGCCGTATTGTTTGTGTGTGTATCGATATATATTATCAATTATTATAATATATTAGACACTCGATCGAGTCTCATTTTTTGGTCTAGTCTTGGAAACCCCCCCCCCCCCCCCCCCACCTCGGACGAAGGTCTGCAGGGAGACGAGATCTCGAGGGAGTCAAAAGCGAGTCGCGTGGGTGGCGAAGAGAAGTTTGCAGAGTCTAGCGATATTGGGAGCCGGGGGCAGGAAAAGTGGATACTGATTCTCTCTCTCTCTCTCTCTCTCTCTCTCTCTCTCTCTCTCTCTCTCTCTCTCTCTCTCTCTCTTTCTATAATACGTGGAAAATTTAGTAAACGGCAGTCAAAAGGACTTTTATAAGGACCGTTAGTCATCTTGCTGTTCGTCCGTTCGGCGCTGAGGACGCTCGAAAAGACTCGAAGAAAAATACACGCGCACGAAAATTTACGAACTCAAATTAATCATATTCACAACGAACGAATCCTTGGGACAATATTTTTGTTGTTGTTGTTGGATTAAATTTTACTGTTATTGTTGTGCTTAATTATTTAATTAACGTTTTAATTGAAGTTGTGTTAATTATGTTATTAAATTAAAGTTGTAATAATTTTTTTTAATTAACGGTTCTCATCATCAAAACGTTTTTTTTCCTTCAACATAATTTTATTTACTGATTAATCGCATTGTTCCATCATTATTATAATTTGCATTATTATCATCTTGAGGTTGGACGTTTATTATCATTATTTTCTTCTTTCTATTTCAGGCTTATCATTATTTTATAGTCTTCCTAACTTAGGTTTATTATTATTTTCTCCTTTCTAATTGAGGTTTATCATTATTTTATCTTCTTTCTAATTTCGGTTTATTATTATTTTATTACTTTCTTTATTATTTTCTTTATTAACTGTGACATTATTATCTCATTGTTTTATGTTATTAGTATCATCATTAGGAAGGAATTGAATCGATCAGTTAAACTTAATTTCAGGTGGTATCCGATATGTTTGCCAATTCTGTTTTAAGTTCAAATCAAGTTCAAAATTAAAATTCAAGTTTAAATTGAGTTTTGTTTGCGAAGCAACTTTTTTTCTTCTTCAATGAGAATGCTTAGTTATTTTGGCGGAACGTCTCCTCAAGTCTCGAGCTTCCGATAAAATATGCCGTGTGTACGGGAGAGATGAAAGTAGAAGTAGAATATAAGTTCAAGTCGAAGGAGGAGAAAGGGACGTAGGAGAAGAGGTGTATAGCACGATCTCGAGGGAAAAGGGTCGACGATAGTCGAGGTCAGTATCCACTTGACCACGCCAAGTAGCTATGGCTGTACCTTCTGCCCCTCTCGCGACACGCAACGACGTCGTTTTCTCGCCTCCCTTTGATTTTCCTACTTTCTTTTCCTCCCCGTTCTCTTCTTCCTCGTCATCCTCCGCTTCTTATTCATACCGTCTTAGTTTCTCTCTCTCTCTCTCCCTCTCTCTCTCTCTCTCTTTCTCTCTCTCCCTCTCTCTCTTCCTACTTTGTTCGCAAATAGCATTGATATATGCATCGGGCGAAGACACCACCCCGATCAACTCGGCTTGTACATTATCTATGTATAGTACTTTTTCTTGGAATATATTATGAATGTCTCGCGGGTACACTCGAATCTGCAATCTATATTATAGCCAGACGGTCATATATATGGGGCTACGCAATAATAATTGAAGTTTTGATATAAGATTTGATCTAATATCATACAATTATACCAATGGATTTGATTAATAATGGTTCATAATAATAAACTCTGCTAACCAAAATGGAGTTATGTATACATATATATATATAACCTGAATTCAATAAAGTAAGGATAATAATAATAGTCTCAATGTACTATGTCATAAAATACATTTAACATGCTAAAATATAATTGTAGTAATAGACTGAATTAATAATAATGAATTAAAAGTGCAAAAATGCAGTCATGTATATATATATATATATATATATATATATAATAGGAGAATCACGTATCTGTCTCGGTACATAAATCCGCGGTTTCATGAATTCCTGAATTATTTAAAACTACCGACGTTGCGTTATTCATTTATAGGTATGCGAAGGAAAAAAAAAACATGTCACTGATCGATTTTACGTTTCTTATTTCTGTTTGTGTATATCGATATATATATGTATATATATATACCGGGTGTCCCATTTTAATCTTATACCTGGTTTATCTCGAAAAATACTGCTCCAATCAAGTATTGAGTATAATAAAATGTTTAGGACTCAAAGGGGGACGTTAAAGAAAAACATATTTTTTGTTCCAAAATTCAAAATGGCGACGCTCAGGCGGCCGACATGTTTTTTGTAACGGGTACAAGTTTTTTTTTTCTTAAAATAAATTGTCGCGTCAAACTAATAACGTTTGTAGGAATGTTTTTTCATAACGTTCATCATTTTTCGGCGAGAACACGATTTTGTACAATTTCAGCGCTATCGAGAATATACCGCGAGGAGGTAAAGTCTCTAGCATCCCTAGTGTAAGTGCGCGTGTGTGCGTGGGTGTGAGTTTGTTCAGGTTATCGAGCGAAGGCAAACAAGCCCAAAAAAACTGACACCCACACGCACACTTACACTAGAGATCTTTAAAATTTGACCGCCTCGTGGTACATCATGGATGGTGCTAAAATAGTAAAAAATGGTGTCCTAACGTAAAAATTATGAACGTTATCAAAAAAATGTTCTTAGAAAAGTTGTTAGTTTTGGACTTACGAATTCTTTGATGGAAAAAGTTATCTTTCCATTAAAAAAAAAAAACAAAAACACGTCGGCCGTCTCGCCATTTTGAATATCGGACCGAAAACGATTTTTTTTGTTTAACGTCGCCCTTTGAACCCTAAAAGTTTCATCATACTCAATACTTGATCGGAGCGGTATTTTTCGAAATAAATCAAGTGTGAGGTTAAAATGGGATACGCGACACACACACACCCACACGCACACGCACAGACACACACACACCCTAACGATATACGAACCACGCTCAAACATTCCTCATACACGTATACTCGCTTTGTTCCTATCGATAAAAACAAAAAAAAATAACAATATACCTGCAACATCGAGGTTTATCGAAAAAGGCTCGTCTTTGTTTTGTCTTCGAATTTTTTGTGTGGATCTTTCGCCCGTATGTGCTGAGAAGAAGGAATAACAATTGAATAAAGAGTAAGAAAAAAGATTAATTGTTGCCGACGTGTGTGCTGCGCACGCTCGTAATCGCCAATTCAATGAAATTGTTCTGCGTATATTTATAATTGATCTTCCGCTTGCATATTTTTTGTACTCTCCTCTCCTCCCCCTCTCTCTCTCTCTCTCTTTCTCCCTCCCTCGCTCCCCCTCCCTCTCTCTGCTTTTTACCGCTCGAACTTATTGTCCCGCTATTATTGTTTTATGGAGCAACGCTGATTTACGACTCGTCTGTGTATGTGTGCGTATATTCCCGGCTGTCAGAGAGAAAAGAGCGAGAGAGAGGGAGTGAGAGAGAGAGAGAGAGAGAGAGAGAGAGAAGACTGAGGCGATTTCGTATACCTAGTAGACTCGTACGAAGCTCGAAGCGCGATGCTTTCCCTTTTTTCCGTTTTTTGTTCTTCGTTTTCTTTTTCACATTCATACCCCGAAAGGTCTCGTTTTTCTTCGTTCTTCATTCCGCCTGGGGGGGGGGGGGGGGCAGAAGAAGTTTAAAAAATGGAGGGAAATGTCGATTTTGAAAATGCCATCGCTCGCAAGAACAGGACGAATGTTCTCACCCCGATGGCGAGTGCCGCCTGCCTCGTCCGCGGCTGCTCGTTTGCTTGATTTCCCCCTTCATACCTACCATCCCCCTGCTCCGCGGCCCCGCAACGCCTTGCGCCTCCTGGATGTGTATCGCTGGCGCTGTGTGGGAGACGGTAAATCAGAAATTATCTTGTCGCATATGTGTACATTACGCTAGGGTACATGTGTGTGTGTGCGTGCGTGCGTGCGTGTGGGTGTGTGTGTGTGTGTGTGTGTGTGTGTGTGTGTGTGTGTGTGTGTGTGTATGTGTGTGTGCGCGTGCGTGTGTGTGTGTGTGTGTGGACGTTTCTGTACCTGCCGCTTCCTGCGTCGAAATTCGTATAAATACGTGTACAGTGTCTGCGTGAGGGATCGAACAGCTCGCCTTGGACCCTTTTATTCTTTATATCTGTTTGTGTGTGTGTATGTATATATATATATATATTTATATATCGCTCTCTCTCTCAGTATACTCCACACTGAACATTTTCGAGACCGCGTCTTCTATATAATTCTATTCCATTATTTTTCTAGTATGCAGATTCAGGCTTGTTCGTATTAAAAAGCAGTAATAATAACAACTAGAAATGGAAAGTAACTGCGTACAAGGAAGATATGAGTCTGTTTTATTTAATGGTATTAAACGTTGCATCGTTGGAATGCAACGAAAATATTTTTTCCCTTATTGCCCAATTTTTTCGTTCACATTTAGCCTACAGAAATCACGATAACATTATTGAAGATCCTTACTAGGGGTCCATGAACTTAACCTGCAAAAAAGAATTTAGAAAGTGATAAAAATAAAATAAGAAGAAAAAAGTTAAGAATCATTTTTGTTGCGTTTTAACGATGCAAACTTCAACACTATTTTGGAAAACCAAGATTTGGGGGTGAGGAAACCACCCTCTCACCGAAACCCGTGTTATCCCTTAATTAAATTTATTGTCAATACTTCTATAGCGGATTTTTTATGGCTTTACATTAAAAGAATTACGGTCTTGTTTTCAATCAGATCGGTGAACTGCTTGTGGGCGAAACTGCCGAATCACCTCTTTCGCGGCACACCTTTCTTGGGGGAGGAGGGTTCCTGCCTTTAAGCGTTTGTCCGCCGACCTAAAAATACGTGTCCAATAGTCTTCAACGCTTTATCACATATGTGGATTTCAGCTAAATCGAAGATGGACACTTGAGGACATGGCTTACCCGTCCAGTCGGTAAAAATCCTACTGCCTAGTTCTTGCTCAGACGGACCACATGTCGGCCAAACGAAGAGAAAGACGTTGTTCGTCGTTCAACAGAGTGGAAGGAGTTTCTTATCTTTTTTCAAAAAAATCAACCGTTTGGGAAAACACTGGGAATCTGTAAATCAGCTATCTCTCTCGCCCTTGGGGCCGCTCGTTGGTGTGACACATGGCCTTAAGTGATTTTCCATGTGAAACCTTTCTGGGCTTTCTGGAGTAAAAAAGTCTGTGCACCAGAGAATCAGAGGAATATGGGGCCGTCTATAGCGATACGGGTTTTCCACAGTTTCCCCGTACCCTCACCACATGCCCTATAGTTCAACTCAAGACGGCTGTGGCTGTAACGAAAGTTAGATAAGGTTACCGAAGTGTGAGTAGTGAGTGATAGGAAAGGGTTGTGATAGGAAAGTTGTGATAGGGGTGATAGGAAAGGGTTGTGATCGGGAAGTTGTGATAGGAGTGATAGCAAAGTGTGATATGAAAGTTGTGATAGTAGTGATATAAATAGGAATAGGTGTAGGTGGTAGGAGTGATAGGAGTAACATATATAGTATAGGAGATAGGAAAGTTGTGATAGGAGTGATAGGAAAGGGTTGTGATAGGGAAGTTGTGATAGGAGTGATAGGAAAGTTGCGATAGGAGTGGTAGGAAAGTTATGATAGGACTGATAGGAAAGGGTTGTGATAGGGAAGTTGTGATTGAAGTGATAGGAAAGTTGTGATAGGAGTAATAGGAATAGGTGTAGGTGGTAGAAGTGATAGGAGTGATACGAATAGGAGTAACATATACAGGATAAGAGATAGCAAAGTTGTGATGGGAGTGACAGGAAAGGATTGTAAATGGACACGAAGTGATAGAAAATGGCGTTGGAACTCAGGACACAAAAAAGAGATATGTTACCGGCAATGTGTATAATGCAGGCATTCTATAGAATACCTAGTCATTCTATGCAATACCCGGTTCGGTAAAGCATCGTTTAGAATTTGTTGTCTATCGCCAACCATTACATACTGTACCTACGTAATGTATGCATTACCTAGGAATTTGTTATTAAATGTTTATTTTTCATTGCAAACAGCATGTGCGGTTTTTGCAGCGAAGTATTTATCTTTTTTTTTCAATAATTAACAACGATATAGCACTTCGAAATTGTCGTTCTGTTCGACTCGGCAAAAACACGCCGAGAGCATCCGAAATCACCCTAGCGCTCTGTGACGTCACCGTTCTAAAGCCGGTATACGAACTACTCGTGTAATACGAGTATTCTGTCAACGATGGCAACGACAACATCGTACGAGGCTTGTTTTGTTCCCCTTTGTATAAACACGGCGACAAGTGCCCCTAATAAGGTATTTGTGAATGTGCCACAACACGTAAAACGTCGAAATCTGTAGTTCGATGCAGCACGACGTGTCAACCCGAAATCATCGTCCACTTATTTTTGCTGTAAAGACCGCTTTGATGTAAGTGTATACGTTTTATAGCATAAACTGTAGTCAAATATTTGTTTTTACATACGTCTTCCTCAATATGCTCATGATACGTAACCACAATAACTGGCGCAATTTATCAGACCTCTCCTAACCTAGAAATCCACGGTCAGAAAATTCCTCGAATTTGCGTTCACAAATCCACTTTCACACATCGTTGCACGAAAATTAAACTAGTTGTCGACTTTTTCAGAATGCTCGAGATGTTTTCGGATCTAAAATTACACCAAATTTCACATTTGTGTACACTCGCGTGTAAGCCGTATACATAACCTATTCGGTCGCGGTCGAACGGTGACGGCACAAGCGCCAACGCCGATAGCGTGGCATTTCGCGCCAACGTCAACAATTTGAGTTATCGTGATATAAAACCAATTAATTATTATCTTTAGAATTATTTCAAAGAAAAACTCTTTTGACATTCTGTTTCATTATCACAAAAGATAATTTCTAAAAAACCGAACATTTTTTTTAACAAGTAAATTATTATGGAATGCCGTGAGGAGATCAGATAAAGTAAAACATGACGGACAAATAAAACATCTTTTGTTTGCTCAAAATCATCAATTGAATAAATCGTTTCAACAGAATGATATTTAATTGTTCTTGCGTCTTGAACTGTTGTGACATTTTGTTTGGGTTTGTTGGGGTTGTACCCGCGTCCCCTCTCGCCAACCACATCCATTCCTTCCAGTAGCCAACGTGTATATATATGGAAAATTCTACCCCATTTCACCTGGCATGCGAACCCGACCTTTTTTGGTTTTCCTGATTTTTTTGTAAAATTGTACCCCATGATAGGAATAGCCACACCAATTTTTAGATGTTTTATCTCTTGTCTTTTAGGAGTTATAATGTTCCAAAAAACATCGATTTTGGAAGTTTTGGAAACGTTTAAACGCCGATAACTCCCGAACTAATTCGGATATCGACAAATGTCACTACATAATTCTTTTTCATCTTGAAGCATACTTTCCTTAATAAACATGAAAAAGCTTATCATTTATCAATGTCAACGTTTTTTTTGTTGCTAATTTGAAAACTATTTTTTAAGAGGTTTGACGTTTTTTATTTTTTTCAAAAAATTCGTTAAAATAGAGTGCCCCATTCAATAATTTTCAAGACTAGGCTCATCGTGGGCCCATTTTGCCTTCTATTTTTTTCGAATTAATCATATTATTTTTCTTCGAAGATTTTTATCATTTTAATGTCCAATAATGCTATTAATGGTTTTGCGATTTCCAATTCGGCTTCGATAGGCCTGAAACGGTTTACTTTAAATTTGTGCTGAGTTTAACGACATTTCTTTTTAATTTAAAATCATTTTTCATGTGGCACAATTTAATAACAAAAAAATCAGGAAAATAAAAAATGTTCGGGTTGCGGGCTAGGTGAATTGGCGTGGAATTTCCCATACATATATATATATATATATATATGTACCGGTGTTGGATATAATAACAGAGATCTGTATACGTATACTCGGGCGCTGCGAGCGAGTATACGTGATGTGTTCTCGCAGGCTTGATGGACGGATGACCGGGCCATTCCGCAGATTGCCTCGCTCCCGATCCAACCGGAAGGAGATTTATACCGGCCGCGCGTCGTTATCTGTCGAGTCGCTTGCGCGCGTTTACGGACGTCCGCGAAAAAGAGACTCGCGCTCGAAGCAGCTCTCTCACGCGCTGCGCGCTCTCTCTCTCTCTCTCTCTCTCTTTCTCTCTCTCCCTCTCTCTCTTTGCCTTGCTCGCTATTTCTCTTTACTCAAACCGTTGCATCGTTCTTTACGATATATGCGCCCCTTTCGATTCAACGTCGCGACGCTCGCCAGAATGCAAAGGGTGAAAGAGAAAGGGGGCGAAAGATGGATGATCGATCTATCGGATTTCGCGCGGGAGGAAAACGAAGAGGAAAATCAAGAAAAAAAAACACAAGCTAGAGACCTGAAAGGAACAAACAAAACGTTGACGTCGATGCAAATCAACGTGAACGATTGCTTTATGTATATGTGTACGTGTGTGTGTGCGTGTGTGTGTGTGTGTGTGTGTGTGTGTGTGTGTGTGTGTGTGTGTGTGTGTGTGTGTGTATGTGTGTGTCTCTCTTTTAGATCTCTTGCTTCTTTTTTCTCCTGCCAACGAGAAATTTGAAAAGATAGGGAAAAATCGATTAAATTGCTCCATGCCCGACGGTACAAAGTCAAGATTGGCTCTCGCTAAATTCCTCGGGTATTCTATCGTTTTTTGTCGCCTTTTTTGTGCGTGGCCCCTTGTAGCTGTGTAGTTTATATATATATATATATATATATGGGTGTGTCCCTCGAATTAATGCTACTCGATCGTTTCATCGATACGGGAATTCACGAATCGCAAATATACCAATACGCAGCGTTATTGGTACAACGGATAATATCGCAGTAGTGTAACACGAGATGGGCAAAACTCTGATTCGTATCCTCCCTGGCTCTAGTCAACACACACACACAGCAAATAACACACACACACACACACACGCACACACACACACACATACATACACACCCGTACGTACGGACGTACGTACGTGTATGTATGTGTTGTGACCAAATTTTTAATCAAGTAAAAATTATTCTGCCACAAAAGACTCTCTCTCTCTTTTTCGCTGATTTTATTTGATAACCAAAATCCGTGGGCGCCAGTCGCAAAGCGACTGAACGATGAAGAGAGAGAAAGACGGTGGACCGGCTTTGTTCAGCGGGAAGGGCGGGGCGAAACTGGAAATAGTTCAAAAATAAATTTTTCAGCTGAAGCTTCGAGGTGAACATTCTTCCCGTCGTTTATTAACTATTTTACGTCTTACAATAATATCTGTCCGGGATAATTACTCACTAAAGCATGAATTTACGAGGCAAATCACGCGCTTCTATTATCGAAACTCGAGAGAAAAATCGGAAACTCACACACGCGCGCTCTTTCGATTCGGCCGGGATCCTACACTCTTTATAATCTAACGCGTGCTCGTTTTCTCTCCGCCACGGAGCTACACGTGGACGGGACTTTATTAAAGATGTTTTAATTAGATCGCAAGATGTTCCAATAAATAACCGAGCCCCCGATAGTCGGTTACTCGGCCGAGCTCGATCTTTTGCGGGAATTTGTATCAACGGCCCACTCGTTCAATTTTCCTCACACTCACACACGCGTACCGCAACCCGTTTGCGATTCTTCTCGTCGAGTTTTCACGAATAATTGCTAACCAAAAATTGGAGATTCTCGCGTACGGCCACAATTTTAATTATCTAATTTACCCGCGCCCCGAGAGCACGGGAAAATAGGAAATAATTATTAGGCGATTCTTCCAAAACGTGGAAAAGTCGTCACCGCGACCGCGTTTTCTCGGGATTTTTATGAAGGAAACTCCGCCGTTAAATTATCCCAGGTTCGACAGAACGATTAGAGTTACAGAGACTCAATTGATTTGACTGGGAAAATTCGATCGCGACCCACTGACCAAACGGGAGAGTGGCTGGAAAATATAACTCACGGCTATAATTCCGATAGTGCGATTAGACGTCCTCTCCGCTCGATACTTCACGAGAATCTCCCAATTCCGTGTCGCGAGCAGGGTAGTGGGCTCTCCCTCCCTCCCCTCTACTTGCTTCGAATATTTCCCCGATAATTTACAGGTCCGTCTCCTGAGATCTTAACGCGAGCGTGAGACGGGACACCGAGCGAATATTCCTTTCTTTTATTGAAAAAGGCTACTCGTCTTTAACGACTCCCGATACCCCTGGCTCGTTATTTCACAATGGTTCCGAGGAAATTGGCGACGTAAAATGTCGAGTAACATTCCGAAGCGGGAATTGGCGATGACATGAATTTGATGACGGGGGGATGCTAATTTTCCCTACTGCCCTGGTTTTCGGAAGGAGAGGTGCCCGCGCGAGAACAACGGAATATTCGTTCTCGAAAATTCCAGCGTTTTAACGGATTTTATTCGTTGTCTTCTTCTCTCTTCCCTCTTGTGTTGAATCTTTCGTGCAAGCCTTGGCCTTGAGAGCTGCTCGAGACAAGCGTATGAGCTTTGCTCGAAATACGCTGATGCTACCCGATATTTCGTCCTCCTTGTTTCTTTGATCGCTTTTCCTTGGACTTTCGACGGTTCGATAATTCGTCCTTTCCTTTTCCTCTCCCTTTCCTCCAGGATTCCCGAATGGCTCATAGAACAAACGTGGTCGCGGGGCGCAATTAATAATCAAAATCTTAACATTTAATGCCCTAGAAAAACGTTGCGGGAGCGTAGCGTGGCCGAAGTGTTGAGCGGAGAGAGATGGGAAGCCTTCCTTTTACTTTTCCTCTATTTCAAGGGACGGTGCTAGAAAACACCGTCACAGTGTATATATATATATATATATATATATATATATATATATACGTGTGTGTGTGTGTGTATTATTTGCTGTGTATACACACACACATAACATTCGGTCAAGGTCACCACAAAAATGCTGGAGGTCGTATCCAACTTAAGGCGGGATTCTACTTTGAAACTTTGAAAAGGCTAAATTGGATGAAAACACCCACCTGGAACACGTCGAAGGCATATTATATGGCCCAGGTATCGCTGATTGAGGGTAAGATAATTTTTTCTACGATTTATCACTCACCAAAACTTTAAACGCATTTTTCTCGAAACGACATTTTCAAGTACCGTGGTCATGATAACTCAAAAAGTACTGAACCGATCCTTATGAAATTTGGAACACATATTCTATATGTGTGTACCAACCGACCTAACTACAATCAACTTAAAATTTTGATTAGAACTATTTTTTTATTGCAAAAAAGACCCAAAAAAAACGCATTTTTTTTTTTCGTATTTGAGCCGCCATTTTGTTAATTTTCCACGTATATAAAATATTCTAGTTAGGTCGGTTCCCGAAGACATACTGAACATGAAACTATTTGATTTTTTTGTTTCAGACCATCCGTCGGGAAGATTTCACGACCACGGCAACGGTACCTGCTTTTCGAGGCGTTGGCTTTAAACATATTTTACGTGTACAAAAAATGAATAAAATACAATCAAATTTTTTTTTTTTATGTACTTAAAGAGTGTATTTATTGAACAGTTTAAACCCCATATCGATATCTTTAATAGTATTCTCAGAAAAAATTCACGAAAATAGCGTTTTTTTTCATGGTTTCAAAGTAGAATCCCGCCTTAAACTACACACGTGTCTGTATGTGGTATATATGCCGATCAAAACAGCACAGGCTCCCTTACGCGTAAAACTTGTCACCAGGCCATGCCTTTTTTCACGCGAAAAATCACCCCCCGTCGTAATAATCGTAAAAATAACAAAAAGTGCCAAAACCCAACAAATAGGGGAAAAAAACTACATACTTGCGAATTATTGTTTTTGAGACCTTTTTTTCTCGAGTTTATCTCTTTTTCGTGCTGCAATTACGATCGTAATGTTGTTCGACTCGGCACGAAATACCCTATGTGAATATTAGGTGTGTGCGGGTGTTTGTGTGTGCATACCAGGAAATGGCTGGCTATTCGGCTGCATCGATAGAAATTAAATTCGAGATTATTCGATTATGATGCAGCCACGTCGACGAGCGGCGAGGGTGGAGGGGGGGGGGGGGCGAAGTGCTGATAGGGAGGAATTTCTTTGTCTTTTTTTCCGTTGCTATACTTCGATCCGGCAGCAAACTCTTCGGTCTATCCGGAACTGTCGAATCGCCGGGTCGATTTTTCTTTCTCGTTTACGCTTCTTTGTGTTCTCTTCTTTTTTTGTACGTTTGTGCTTTGTCTATAATCACGGTCTATGTGATTTTATTTTTGTACTAGTCTGGGAGAGTCGGAGTTGATCTAATTTTTCGCTCACTCTGATCAGTCTACACAAACACGTCTGTATATATATATATAAATGTGTATAAAGAGAAAAATGTTGCTGACGCGTAACGAATTTACCAAGTCGCGGATACGTGCACGAGTTTCATGCGCCTGGAATTTTACACCATCGTTCCCGAATAAAATAATGTTTTCGTTTCTTTTCAATAATTAGTCGGTCCTATCGCGTCAACATGACGTTGAAGTTTGCGTCGTTTGAACGCAACGAACTTTGGTTTTCCTTCTATTGCGCTCGTTTTTTTTGCCGATTTAGGGCACGAAAGTCGCTGAAACGGTTTTTTGTCATTCTTCTAAGAGATCCATGATCTTAACCTACGAAAAAATTATTGCCCATAACAACGATACATTTTTTTTTAAATAAAAAAGAACTTTCAACGCAACATCAACTCTATATACGAAGAATCGGACACATGTAATTTGCACACATAACGCAATGAGATTACGAGCTTGAGTTTTTTCATTGGCCGCTCATATCGGAATACACCGAACTGTGAAAATTGGGGAAAAAATTCGTGATATTTCCAGCCAGTACTAGAAATGTTGCCTACTTTGGGTTAAGTGTTCAAAATTCTTCACATATACATAATATACCTCGAAATGTTTATGTTATGTATTTACATGCAGCAAATTTTTGAAAAATCGCGTTTCGATTCATCCGTTTAAAAATACGCGCCAAAACGCCCAGATCTGTCATTTGACGGCGCGCGACGTCATACTCTGCAAGAATACGGGTCTCTGAACAAACGCGATAACAAATATTTCAGCATTGATAAGTTTAAGGATGAATTCTGAATTCCATTCGTCACCAAACTGTCTTGAAGACCTGCAATTAAATAAAACAGAACAAGTTGTAAAACGAAACATAACCTCAAAAATTTCTTCACATTATTACGGAGTCTGTAATGTTATTAATGCTACATACATTATTTGTTGCGCGAATAACAATTCGTCAGGATATACTTACATGGAAGTCTTCGCGTTTATGAATTCTGCAGACCAGAAGTCGCTGTTTTTCGTAAAGAAAATTGGCCACCATATTATGCAGTCAATCCTAGGCAAATTCGAACTATCCGCCTTCGCGAATCCAGTCACCGTTACTACAGTTCGAGTAAAATTCAAAAATCAATCGAGAAATCTCACAAATTGTGATTTTACGAAAAAGTCAACAGTAACAGGCTAGTGTAAGCAGCATGCTTGGAGCGTCGACTCCTTCGTGTTTTGCAAAGTGTCACGTCGTGCGCTCTAGTGTTCCTAGTCACGTGAATTTTGGATATTTTTTTTACAATTTATTTATCTTAAGGCGTTACCCCCACTTGTAGCGCAAAAAAGACCTTTTTCATGAATTTTTTTAAACAAAACTACATAACTTTTTTAATCGATCAATATACCATCTTAAAGAACACATCTTGAAGAACTTTCAGTAATTTTTTTATTGAAAAATATTACATTGTTTAGTGGCAAGTGGCCGTCAATGAAATAATGTTTTTATATACACGGTTTGCGGTGACCAACATTGCGGCGAAGTGGATCATCTGAAAAAAAAAATGCGGATGGATTTAGTCAAATATAAGTATAAACTAGTCATTAATCGAAGGATTTTAAAAAATATTCATTTTTCACAAAATGGCGGACAGTCAAAGCTAATGGTTCGTTTTTAACGAAAAAAAACGGCCGTTTTTTGGCTATAAAACGGCCATTTTTTTCGAAAAAAAAAATCGAACGATTAAAGACTCCATTTTTATGTATTAAATAAGCCTGCAAAATTTCAAGAAGAACGGTTCATTAGTGTTCGAGTAATCTTGGTCACTGCCTTCAGAAATGCCATTTTGAGAAAAACGCGTTTAAAGTTTCAATTTCAGTTCTTCAATTCACGGATTCTTCTCTTTCAACGCTCATATCTCAGTCAATTTTGTTCGGATCGACTTGAAATTTTCAGGACATATTCTCAGATACTTATACTTCAAAAAAATGCAATAAAAAAAAATCGATTCTTTCAAAATCGCAAGTGGGGTTAACCCCTTAACTGATCGACAATTTTCGCCAAGATAAAATAAAATAGGCCCTTCCCAGCATTACTTTAATTACAAGCAATCATCTCGTGACAATGTTCGTTTTATTCTCGATCACTGGAAACATCCTTACTTTGAGAAATTCCTCAACAGTGATGGTTCGGATCTTTTTTTTGTAATCATTTTTACCAAATCTCCATCTGCACAAATAGAAAGGAGAGAAAACGGGGTGGCTTGCGGTGCGCGGGGGTGATCGTGGGTGGGCAGGGGCCAGGGGCAAATCGAGTGGGGAAGCGAACGAAGTGCAATTGTAATTTTTGCTCTCTCAGGCAGTCAGTCAGTCGAACGTTTAATGGTGGCATTAGTTGGCGTAGAAAATGCCGAGGGTTATAAAGTCGCGAATCCGGCCGGGGCACATTACGTTTATTATGGAACACACACACACACACACACACACACACACACACACCTACACACAGCCACATGTATGTATGTTTGCATAGTTCTTGTGCTCAATTCACCTGCATCGAGGCAAGCGCCCACGTCGCGAACACTCTCGCGCGGTGCATTGAACAAACAGAAAAAATAAAAGCAAACAAAAAAAAAAGAATTTTATAAACAATTACAGTCGGCGAGATTATACGACTCGATACGCGAGAGTGGCATATACGAAAGAGGTACGAATGAAACTCTCGATCAAAACCGCTCTGTGCCTCGCCCCCCCCCTCCCCCGCTGTCGCCCCTTCCCTTGGTCTCGCCGGTCTCGCCTGAGCATAATAATCTCTGGACGAGAGGCACCCTCGCTCTTCTCCACCCTCTATTTAACATATACATGTACATATATTTTCCTCTCTCCATCTCTCGCTCCCTCGCTCCCGAGACGTGTACGAAAATGAAATTATCCCGAAAAAATTTAATTCAACTCTTTTATCCGTCACTCGCGCTCCATTCGCGTCTTATAATGAACTCATTAGGATGCGAAATTTCGCGAGCGGGCAAAAGGAACAATATTATAAATAACAATTGGGCTCTGAGCGCCGGGCAACGGGGATCAAGTGAGTGAGTGTGTGTGTGTGTGAGAGAGAGAGAGAGAGAGAGAGGGGACGGGGGGCGAGAGGGATCGGAGGGTAGGAGAGTCGTCATAGCACGAATAGAAATAAATTGCAGATTGCTCGACTTATTTTATCTGATAAATGGAATCTTGAAATTACACTTTTTATTTCCCCTGTTTTGTTTTATTTACTTCTATGAACGCGTGTTCGTATATGCGTATGTATAAACCGGGTGTCCTATTTTTACCTTACACCAGATTTATCTAGAAAATAATGCTCCGATCAAGTGATGAGCTCAAACTTCGAGGGTTCAAAGGGGGTCGTTAAAAAAATAATTTGTGGTCCAAAATTCGAAATGGCGACGTTAAGATGGCTGACACGTTTTTTTTTAATGGGACCATGCATTTTTTCACCCGTACATTTATCAGGTCTAAACGGACAACTTTTGTAGGAAAAGTTTTTTTTGTTAACGTTCATAATTTTTCGGCTTGAATAGCATTTTTTTAAAACTATTTCAGCGCTTCCCAGAATGTACCACGAGAAGGTAGAGTCGTCAACGCTCCCAGTGTAAGTGTGTGTGGGTGTGTCACAGTTTGTTTGCGTTTGTTTGGGTTTGGTCGATAACCCAAACGAACCCAAACAAGGATTAGGTCTCTGTGGCTCGTCGCTGCGGCTAATAAATAGCATTCTAACCTAAAAATTACGGACCTTATCAAAAAAACTTTTCCTGCAAACGTTGTTAGCGAACCTGACGAATGTGTCGGCGAAAAAAAATTCACGATCCCATGCGAAACAAATATATTTGCCATTTTAATGTCGCCATTTTGAATTTTGGACCGAACAAGCTTTTTTTAAGTCCTCCTTTAATTAAACCCTAAAAGTTTTATTATACTCAATACTGTATCGGAGCAGTATTGTTTTAGATCAATCAGGTGTTCGACTAAAATAGGACACCCGGTGTATATTTATCTATATATTTATATAATCCGTTTTGCAATTTAAAGGAAGGTAAAAGTTGTAATTTTCTGGGGCGAAGTCTGTTTCCCTCGAAAGAGCAGACAAAATAAGCGGCCCTAATGAGAATTGAATGAATTGTTTTCTTTGCAAGCTACATAACGAGTAAAATTCCCATGTACATATATATATATATATACATATAATATTACTATGTATATAAAACAGTAGAGCGCGCGCACAGCCAACTGCTTATTCGCTTCTTGCGTAAAGTTGATTGAACGCCTTAAATGTCCCGTCATATATATATATATATATATATATATATATATATATATATATATATGTGCGTGTTTCGTATAAAACTATATACGCAAGTTATGTAAAAGGGAGTTCACGTTGATGCTACGTACCTGGCACGCAATGTATATATATATACATATATATATATATATATATATATATATATATATATATATATATATATATATCCATACACGCTCGTCCTCCTGCTCGATGCTTTGTGAAACACGGTCATGGCGTTGTCCTCGTGTGCGTGTTGTGCGTACACCCCCCCCCCCCCCCACACACAGAGAAAGGGAGAGACAAGGCGTCGAAATTTCTACGTTTACAACGTACGTTTACGTGCAGCGCGAAGGGTAGTTGATCCGAAAGGGTTAGCAGGGTAGTTTGGTTGCCGGGGGTTATAACGCGGCGTAGGTTGTTGCGATTCGTGCGGCTCGTGCCGCGACCCGTTGCTCTCACGCAGGGAAGAACAAACAAACGGATATTTGCTTGAAATGGCAAACGCGCGAAAAGACCCAATTTTCGTAGTTACTTTTCTTGAGAAAACAGAAAAGGATAAACGAATCAAAATAACCGAAGAAAATCCTCTCATTCTTCGATGAAAGATTGTAAGGCGGAGAAGAAAATGTACGACGCGACATGTGAGGGCGAGAGAAATAGCTGAAATCTTCAAACAGAGATTTCGCAGAGACAAATAATCTTTAGGGCAAAAGAAAATCGTCAAACTCTGCGTCAGGATATCCAGAGCCTGATGCTTCGTTTTTTTTTAAACCTTGCCGTCTATGGAAAAAACGGGGTTGGAAAATTTGTGAGGTTATGTTGTCTTTGTACATGCCCTTGAGAAAGCAGAACGAAAAAAAGTGGAATAAAGAACCATTACGCAACTTCTATATATATTTGTTTACTACACCTAATATATATATATATTAGACTGATTCAAATTTTTTTTTCCTTCTGGATTCTCGTGCTATTGTTGGGCACTAATGAAAGAAAATTTATTTTAAAAAATGGGCGCCGTCACTCAATTTTTAGAGGTGGCTATCTCGACTTTTTTGTATTTGAATTTTCATTAATGAACGTATTGCATTTAAGCATAGTCATGGCTTCGGATTACGGATAAAAATCACATCCACCAGCTATTTCGTAACAAAAATAAACTCTAACAATTTGAAAAGATTGCAATATTCACAATTCAAATCCAGGTAGATCAATAATGGCGTCTATACTACTCTCGTTATTTATGTAGATTTATTTATACGCATTAACATTTCGCACTTTTTACGAAAAATTAAATTATAAGCTTTTATTCATAAATCGTGTATATACATTTTCAAAATGCTACATTTATATAATATTTTTATTATTTAGCTCATTAGAGGGTGGAGAAAGGCACTAGAGGGAAAGGATTTAGTAGAAGTGATTTGTGAGTTTGCGGGGCATTTTGAGAATACAGCGAGGAAAAAGGGATCAGGGGAGCCGAGATAAGGAAAGCGAAAGAATGCACGAAAGCGGGGAAGGAATTTGTATGAACGCAAGAAGTGCTACGATAATAGCGATAAAAGCGATAATAGCGAGGATAAAGAAAGAAGGAAGGCAAGAAAGGAGCAAATGTAAAAAGCCCGTAAGGGTGTACATGAAATAAAAGATTCTGTACTACTACATATACATTCATTATTTAGTTCATTATTATTATCAGTTTTTGTTAAATTATCGATGATAAAACAAGTCGTCATAATAATAAGTTATTATGTTTTATTAAACAGCGTTTGAAATATTGTTTGGGCTCAATTTATTTACCGATTCATAATAATATTTTCGATTTTGTTTTCTAGGGATTCAATGTGTGTGCGATATACTTTTCTTCGTCGCAAAAGAGCTCTGAGTCATACTATTCCCTTTATTTATTCTATTTCCGGTATAATCTAATACCATGATCATATTCATTGAGTAAAATCATGAAAAAAATAACAAAAAGTCGAGATAGCCACCTCTAAAAATTGAGTGACCGCGCCTATTTTTTTAGGGAAATTTTCTTTTAGTAGTGCCCAACAGTAGCACAAGAATCCAGAAGGAAATTTTTTTTTTTAATCAGTGTAATATATGTGTGTGTGTGTGTGTGTGTGTGTGTGTGTGTGTGTGTGTGTGTGTGTGTGTGTGTGTGTGTGTGTGTGTGTGTGTGTGTGTGTGTGTGTGTGTGTGTGTGTGTGTGTGTGTGTGTGTGTGTGTGTGTGTGTGTGTGTGTGTGTGTGTGTGTGTGTGTGTGTGTGTGTGTGTGTGTGTGTGTGTGTGTGTGTGTGTGTGTGTGTGTGTGTGTGTGTGTGTGTGTGTGTGTGTGTGTGTGTGTGTGTGTGTGTGTGTGTGTGTGTGTGTGTGTGTGTGTGTGTGTGTGTGTGTGTGTGTGTGTGTGTGTGTGTGTGTGTGTGTGTGTGTGTGTGTGTGTGTGTGTGTGTGTGTGTGTGTGTGTGTGTGTGTGTGTGTGTGTGTGTGTGTGTGTGTGTGTGTGTGTGTGTGTGTGTGTGTGTGTGTGTGTGTGTGTGTGTGTGTGTGTGTGTGTGTGTGTGTGTGTGTGTGTGTGTGTGTGTGTGTGTGTGTGTGTGTGTGTGTGTGTGTGTGTGTGTGTGTGTGTGTGTGTGTGTGTGTGTGTGTGTGTGTGTGTGTGTGTGTGTGTGTGTGTGTGTGTGTGTGTGTGTGTGTGTGTGTGTGTGTGTGTGTGTGTGTGTGTGTGTGTGTGTGTGTGTGTGTGTGTGTGTGTGTGTGTGTGTGTGTGTGTGTGTGTGTGTGTGTGTGTGTGTGTGTGTGTGTGTGTGTGTGTGTGTGTGTGTGTGTGTGTGTGTGTGTGTGTGTGTGTGTGTGTGTGTGTGTGTGTGTGTGTGTGTGTGTGTGTGTGTGTGTGTGTGTGTGTGTGTGTGTGTGTGTGTGTGTGTGTGTGTGTGTGTGTGTGTGTGTGTGTGTGTGTGTGTGTGTGTGTGTGTGTGTGTGTGTGTGTGTGTGTGTGTGTGTGTGTGTGTGTGTGTGTGTGTGTGTGTGTGTGTGTGTGTGTGTGTGTGTGTGTGTGTGTGTGTGTGTGTGTGTGTGTGTGTGTGTGTGTGTGTGTGTGTGTGTGTGTGTGTGTGTGTGTGTGTGTGTGTGTGTGTGTGTGTGTGTGTGTGTGTGTGTGTGTGTGTGTGTGTGTGTGTGTGTGTGTGTGTGTGTGTGTGTGTGTGTGTGTGTGTGTGTGTGTGTGTGTGTGTGTGTGTGTGTGTGTGTGTGTGTGTGTGTGTGTGTGTGTGTGTGTGTGTGTGTGTGTGTGTGTGTGTGTGTGTGTGTGTGTGTGTGTGTGTGTGTGTGTGTGTGTGTGTGTGTGTGTGTGTGTGTGTGTGTGTGTGTGTGTGTGTGTGTGTGTGTGTGTGTGTGTGTGTGTGTGTGTGTGTGTGTGTGTGTGTGTGTGTGTGTGTGTGTGTGTGTGTGTGTGTGTGTGTGTGTGTGTGTGTGTGTGTGTGTGTGTGTGTGTGTGTGTGTGTGTGTGTGTGTGTGTGTGTGTGTGTGTGTGTGTGTGTGTGTGTGTGTGTGTGTGTGTGTGTGTGTGTGTGTGTGTGTGTGTGTGTGTGTGTGTGTGTGTGTGTGTGTGTGTGTGTGTGTGTGTGTGTGTGTGTGTGTGTGTGTGTGTGTGTGTGTGTGTGTGTGTGTGTGTGTGTGTGTGTGTGTGTGTGTGTGTGTGTGTGTGTGTGTGTGTGTGTGTGTGTGTGTGTGTGTGTGTGTGTGTGTGTGTGTGTGTGTGTGTGTGTGTGTGTGTGTGTGTGTGTGTGTGTGTGTGTGTGTGTGTGTGTGTGTGTGTGTGTGTGTGTGTGTGTGTGTGTGTGTGTGTGTGTGTGTGTGTGTGTGTGTGTGTGTGTGTGTGTGTGTGTGTGTGTGTGTGTGTGTGTGTGTGTGTGTGTGTGTGTGTGTGTGTGTGTGTGTGTGTGTGTGTGTGTGTGTGTGTGTGTGTGTGTGTGTGTGTGTGTGTGTGTGTGTGTGTGTGTGTGTGTGTGTGTGTGTGTGTGTGTGTGTGTGTGTGTGTGTGTGTGTGTGTGTGTGTGTGTGTGTGTGTGTGTGTGTGTGTGTGTGTGTGTGTGTGTGTGTGTGTGTGTGTGTGTGTGTGTGTGTGTGTGTGTGTGTGTGTGTGTGTGTGTGTGTGTGTGTGTGTGTGTGTGTGTGTGTGTGTGTGTGTGTGTGTGTGTGTGTGTGTGTGTGTGTGTGTGTGTGTGTGTGTGTGTGTGTGTGTGTGTGTGTGTGTGTGTGTGTGTATTAGGTGTAGTAAAAAAAATATATGTATGAGTTGTAGTAAAAAGAAATTCATTATTTTTTCCTTCAATTTCATGCAAAAATAATGGACATCTTTTTACTACACCTAATATATACACTACCGGTCAAAAATTTTCGGACACTTCATATAATTGCAAAACTTTCGATCACTGAATAATCGCCAAATAATGTTAAAATAATATAATTAATTTCATTTATTATTTTACGCCGATACTATATAGCTCTACATAAAAATTATATTAGACTAATCTAATTTGGCAATTATCAATAGTGATGGAAAGTTTTGTAATTACCTGAAGTTTTCGGACACTCCATATAATTGCAAAACTTTCGATGACTGGATAATTGTCAAACGATGCTCGAATAACACAGTTCATTTAATTTATTATTTTACAAAGATATTGTATAGCTCTGTATAATAAATTATATTATTATAATATCATTGTGCAATTGTCCAAAGTGATCGAACGTTTCCAATTATCTATGAAGTGTCCGGAAACTTTTGTTCGGTAGTGTATATGTTTTTTTAAATGTTTAATTTTTATACGATATATATATTTTTCGTTTGTATACAGTTGATAAGTTTTATTTGATACTTTTCGGGTTCAAAGGGGGACGTTGAAAAAGAAATTGTTCCGAAATTCAAAATGGATACGTTAAGATGGCTGACATGTTTCTCTTTAAAGGGATAGTGAATTTTTATTTACCAAAATATCCGTCAGGCCAAAACTAACAACTTTTGTAGGAAAGTTTTTTTTTCACACTTACACTAGGGATGTTAAAGACTTCACCTCCTCGTGATACATTCTAGATAGCGCCTAAATAGTGAAAAAATGGAACCTGACTTAAAAATTACGAATATTATCAAAAAATCTTTCCTACAAAAGTTGTTAGTTTTGACCTCATAAATGTTTTGGTGAAAAAATTAATTCATGATCTCATTTGAAAAAAAAAACACGCCGGCCATCGTAACGTCGCCGTTTTAAATGTTGGACCAAAAAAGTTTTATTTCACCGTCCGCCTTAAAGCGCATAAGTATTATTATACTCAATACCCGATCGGAGCATTATTTTTTGAGAAAAAAAAGGTGTAAGATTAAAATAGGGCACCCGTTGTACACACACACACACACACACACACACACACACACACACACACACACACACACACACACACACACACGCACGCGCGCACGCGCACACACACACACACACACACACACACACACACACACACACACACACACACACACACACACACACACACACACACACACACACACACATGCACACACAAGAAAGATGTGAAACGATTTTATACATTGCGTCCGGCGTATCGCAAAGTCGACGAAGACGACGACGACGACAACGAAAACGGGAGGCTTGAGGAGGGGGCGTCGAGGGTACGAGGGCTGGGGGGAAGAGGGAATGGCGGCCCATTGTCTGGACTACAAATTAATCTGGGGATCGCTACAAATTAATCTGGGGATCGTAAATATACATATATATATATGTATTATGAGTTGCGCGGTTCCCCGG
>OX632367.1:9953028-9968028 GCA_951751655.1 Ophion costatus
AAGTAGCAACTTTAATATCAATGCTGTCAAATCGATAGGGGGATGAATTCGGTAATTACAATGTTGACGGAAGGGGTTTCCCATAAAACGACGGGTTAATTTTTCCATTCTCAACCTACCATTACTTGTTGGAATCTTCGGTGGGATATCAAATATTTTCACATATCAAAATTTACCACATAAACTCATATATTTAATAAAATCAAGAATTTGTCTAATAACGACTGCAGCAAGATCCCTTCGCTGAAAAAAAGTTTCTGGTACACGTAATTTCCACGCAACTACATCATTCGATAGTTGGCCGGGCTTTACAGACCCAGTGTGTATACCCAAGTAGCAAAAAGTGTGAGTGCACTTCTAGGCTTCACTTCGCCATTTTTGTCGTATATCGTTGGAAAAAATAAAACAACTGGTTTTCACTTTACAAAGCTAATCGACTCAGGTGGAGCTTGAATTGCAGCATTAAAAAAAAAATGCTGTTACAAAGTTGCCGTGGCGTAGCAATTGCATAACTGGCCCAAATTGAACGTAAGATCGCGCTAACTTTACCTGCCCGCACCCTTCCCGCCGCTTTCCGTTTTCAACCCCCTCCGCGTTCTTTTTCGAGATAAAAAAAAGTCGAAAGCGGTAAAATTAACGTAAAAACGCGAGACGATAAGTCGTTGAAGTGTTCAATTATATGGAATTCTATCGGCATATAAATGTGCACACCCACACACACACGCACACGCACGCACACACGTATCTATTTGTGTGCATGTATTTGGGCGCAAAAAGTTGTCGCATTGTACATTTCAGTCTTATGCGGACGATTATCTACTCGATTTCCACGGTCGAGCGATCCTTTCAAGCAACATTTTTTTCAAACGGCCGTTTTACCAATTATTGTTTAGCTACATTGTTTCAAACGTATGGGTTAGAAATTAAAAAGCCGCGGTCAAATGTAGCGAAAAGAAACAACTTAAGGAAGCTCGTAATGGCGGTGATACATATGCTTTTAACAGTTTAACACGTGACACGCAAACACACCCACACAGGCGAACACATACGGAGTGAAGGTTTACGCAAGGAGAATGATTATACGAAGCGTTAGAAGTATACATAAATGCATGACAAATGTTTAACGGCACGAGACGTCACTCGTTATTTTTTGCTTCCTTTTACTTAATTTGCCGTCATTACGCGCCGCTTCAGCTCGTCTATTTCTTAACAATCGCAACTTGCTCAGTCACTATCATGTACTGTTTATTTCTTACGTTTATAAGACTTTTATAGTGTAATTGTCGTTGGCGAATTCATTATTCTCATTTTTTCGCATTTATGTGTATATGGATTTGTATATATATATATAATGTATGTATGTATGTGGAGGCAGGCTTGGCAGGTATAGCAGTGGAAAGATAGACGAAAGTAAGTGGGTATCTAAATATAGGTGATTCTTCTGAAATCATCATTTTGTTGCAGGAGAACAAAATGGTTTGAAATAAAAAAAAATGTTTCATTTTTTCATGAAAAATTGCAATTTACTTCAGTTCTAATCTATATCACACAAATCCCTATGGATCCGACTGATTTTTCGGTTTTCAGAGATTTATCATGGTCGAAAGAAATAGTAGGGCCAGATAAACGATGACAAACCTTTTCCTATCAAGTTTTTATTCTCTCTTCCTGCATGATCCTGTTTAGGCCTTTTGTATCCCCGCTTTTGCGCTTCTCTTTTCCTACCGAGCCTTTGTTCTTTCGATAGCAGCATGGCAATAATCCAAGAGTACGATTGTACCTTGCTTACGCGAAGTGCTTCGCCTGTAGCCACCTGGCGGATTGTTGGCGAAATACATTCAGGTAACTTTTCCCTGGCCAGAACATTGATATTCCCCAACATGGCGCAGGGCGTTAAGAAACCACGAATCACTTTTGGTACTTTTTTGCCTCAGTAATTAATGTGGCTATTCGTTATGCTCAAATCATTAGCTATTGTAATCGCGGTATTTATCATAAGCATGCTTATGCTCGTCGATTGTCATTGATGAATTGAATGTTTTTAAGGGTGAATAAAATTACAACAGATGTATTAGTTTCATCCTAATCAATTATAAATATCTTTGATCAGGTGAAAAGCAAAGTAGCCTTGCTTTAGTTCTTAATGACAAGCTCTACTTTTTAGAGCATGTCGATGTTCTGAACAGGTACGCATTACGTGAAGATGTACTTGCTCGCAATGTATCCCGCCCAGGAGATTGTAATTTCCGAACATAGAGGGTAGGCCGTAATAAACGATCCAGCGATCTTCCTGGTTTATTGTATGGGAGGGCCTAGTCAGGCAAATCGGACAAGGTAAGTCTGGTTGAAACCCGACGCAAAGAAGGGAACGTCCGGTCACATTTATGCACGGATCATAGCACACAAGGTTCCTAGTAAAAAAGCGTCAGCTACAAATATGATAAGACACAATCAGTTTCTTCGGAAAAGTAGATGTAATAGGCACTGCTCTGGCAAGCATGATCAGCTGGAGGCACCCGTCACGCAATATACCAGTTGATTTACCTTATTTGTCTCCCTGTTTGATATGATGATACTCCTTATTTGTTGTAAGATACATGTGCGTATTTTATTTCTTTTGGCCGCGAGGAATTAAATAAATATCCAATGGTTTCAAGGAATGTTTTTATCCTCTCGTTTTAAAATGTTTAATACCTCTTCAGTTTGCTAGTGTATATGAAGTCTGGCTAGTTGCACTCGAGAGGAATGATTTTCATACTAAATATACAGAACAAAAGGAACAACGCCGATTTATCTGCCAAATCTGTTTTGTAGGAAGATTTCAAAATATTTGAAACTGTTTTATTCCAAAAAAAAAAACATACAAAATAATTATAACTAATTATAGCGCAGGACCCACAAACTTACTGACGAGGAACATCACTTTGGTGTCCTCCTCCGATTT
The DNA here is from genome assembly GCA_951751655.1 of Ophion costatus. NCBI lineage: Eukaryota > Metazoa > Arthropoda > Insecta > Hymenoptera > Ichneumonidae > Ophion > Ophion costatus. The sequence goes on from OX632367.1 coordinate 9,955,973, forward strand.
AGTTGAAACTTTTTTATGTGGAAGAGTATCAAAAACAAAGAGACACGTATTTTTTTTTATCGGCGGAAAAACGGTTTTGAGGGGTGAAACGCACCCTCAAAAGTGGGGATGTTTTTCGTTTTTCGTCGACAACGTTTTAACGGTACGAGATATGAAAAAAATTCAAAGTGCAACAATGTTTATTTTTTCGTGTATTACACATTGGAGACGAGGACGATAACGTTATCAACGAAAAACGAAAAACACCCCTATTTTGGAGGGTGCGTTTCACACCTTACAACCGTTTTTTCGCTGATAAGAAAAAATACCTGTCTCTTAGTTTTTGATACTCTTGCACATGAAAAACTTCCAACAAAATCGGAGGATTGTGTTCGAGCGTTTATCCTTGCGATTTTTTTACGCATTACCCCTTCCAATTGCACCCTTTCTGATCACTCGCTATCCGCACTTCGGTAACCTAACCTAACTTACGTCGTGTCCATAGCCGTCTTAAGCTACACTATAGCCCACTGACCGAGGGTACGGGGCAACTGTGGAAAACCTCGACCGGTATAGACGGCCCCACATTCTTCCGATGCTGAAAAGATTTTTATGCGCCAGCCAGTGCACGCTGAAGCGAAGTACCGTCTCAAGTATAGTCTCAAAATTACCTGACATTTTCATTTACTAACAAAACGTATTGATTGTCTGAAAAGTACGAACATTTGTATTTCAATGTAAGGTACAAACATGAAGGTTATGCGTGGAACGCAATATCCGATAAATGGCCGTCTCGTTCCTATTTGCAAACGTTCACTCCTTTGACGAAATTTTCAATAACTGTTTGACATGAATGCAGACTAATTTCATTAATGGTGCGGCCAATTGCTCTCTTGAGCTCTGAAATAGTCTGTGGATCATTGACATACACTCTTCCTATCTCAAACGAGCCCCAAAGAATAAAGTCCAATGGCGCTAAATCGCACGATCTTGATGGCCAAGTCACATCGCCGCGACGCAAGATAACACGACCGTGAAACTTCGTCTGCAATAACTATGCATGCGTTGCTCGATCGTGTAATTGATTAAACATGATTAAACCCCAATACTTCCTGATACAAGTTGTCAGAAATGATTATTCTACACTCGCCACAAAAAAAATGACGTGCAATTTAAAAAGTCAGGTCATTGTGTGTGTGCGTGTGCACACACACACACACACACCCACACACACACACACACACATTTCAAGATTGCCTCTTTGGAAATAAGTGATCGAACAGTGCCGATTAACATACGAAAACCATTAACGATCCCGTCGAAATATCGGGTTCTCCAACTTTTTATTCGACAAACGGTGTAAATTTCACAAGAGCATTGATCGCAATAACGCGTTCTTTTGCGCCAGTCATATTAGAATACGCGAATATCTATACATATATAGTTTGCGTTCATAGGTATGTGTGGATATATATATATATATATTATATAGAATATAGATATATATATATATATATATATATATATATATATATATATATATATATATATATATATATATATATATATATATATATATATATATATATATATCTTTGTATGGTCGCATTAATACGCGCCACAGAGGTGTCGACCGCTTGCTTCCGCATAATTTGCGAAACGTTTATTCAATATTTCACCCCGGCGTAACCGTTCCCGCGGATGTGACCATACTTGTTTCTACGTATGGTAGGTTCGTGGGCACCTTTCATTGTCACCAGTCCATACGCGCGCGCAGTCCTCTCTCTTTCTCTCTCTCTCTCTGTCTCTCTCTCACCCCTCTCCCCCTCTCACACATTCGCCGTTCGCATTTCCGCTATGCCGCGCACAGCATGTGAAATTCGAGCGGGTTAATCGCACATTTGTGTATCAGGCCATTACATATTATAAAATATATAGTGGAGCCTCGAAGATCCATATTGAAGGAAATCGTGCCGGCCTGAACGAGCATGCATATATATATATATATATATATATATGCACATACACACACAAGCCAATGTGCTAATAACGGCACGTACGGCAATGCTACGTACAATAGGTGTGAGTTCGTCCATTTGAAAATATATTCACGGATGCGCCCACGCCCACCATTTCACGTCGACCAAACTACCCTCCACCACTGGCTACACTGTAACGTTTTCCAAGCCGTAAAAAAGTCCACGCTAAACGCGTATATTACCTATACTGCAAGTGTTTGCTATAGAAACGAAGAGAGAAAAATGTAAAAAAAAAAGACAAAACGAAAAGAAAAAACCGCCTCAGCACTCTCATTATCGCGTGAGTCTTTCATCTTTTGTCTATGCTTTTTTTTGCACTCGTACAGTACGTCCATAAAATATATGTGTATACACACACGAACACACGTATGCGTCGATATATTATATATATATATATATATATATATATATATATATATATAAATATTTATATACGTGTTTCAAATGGAAATTGGAATAATCAGAGACGTCTGCACCAACTAACCCGGCGGATCGTCTACCCTTATGGTATATATATATATATATATATATATATATATATATATATATATATATATTTCGATGCAGAATGCAGGCGAAATATAGTTTGTCGAGCTCGCAGATGCATTCGCGCATGAGAGCCGACCTCATTGGCGAAACAATCGCCTTATTTTTTCACATCTATTTCTTTTTTTATCTCGTCATTTTTATTATTTTTTTCTTTTTCCTGCCATTTCATTTCCTTTTGTTTCTTTGTGCTCGCTAAAAACGCCGAACCCGTTCGGGAAGGTGCATACGAAAAAAAAAAAACAAAAGACGCCAGCGGAGTTTCTCCAAGGTGGCTCGACGTGGCCAAACGGTCCACTCTCGATGAAGGCATACACGTATATATCCGTCCAGGATACACGTATACTAAATGCAACTCTTGCATAAGCCTTTCGCGAAGTCTCCGCGCGAGCGAATAACTTTAACGCGCTTATAATATACACGCACACACGTACACACAAATGCTTTTCAACACATAAAGACGCATATGCGGAGAGACATTCGAGACCAGGCGATGCGACATCACCGCGCCGCGTGGTCTCATCTTTGTGATGCGAACGTTGCGCGAAACGTCCAATGTGAATTCACAGTGTTAGCGCGCTAAGTAGCGTTAAGTGGGTCGAATTTATTCTCCGCGACACTGTCACATTATTATCGCTTTATATTCGACGCGATGCAACTGCGAGAGAGAGTGCACACACACACACACACACACACACACACACACACACACACACACACACACACACACACACACACACACACACACACACACACACACACACACACACACACACACACACACACACACACACACACACACACACACACACACACACACACACACACACACACACACACACACACACACACACACACACACACACACACACACACACACACACACACACACACACACACACACACACACACACACACACACACACACACAGGGTGTTAGGAAGTTCGATGCAAAGCCTTAAGGGGGTGATAGGTCACCTCGTTAGGAACACATCTAACCTACGTTACCTTAGTCCAAGGTCTAAGGATTTCGAGTTATCGTGGTAAGTACGATTTTTGGAAAATTTTCCAAAATTAGGCAATAACTCGTTCGTAATGTTCAAACAGGCAACAATTGATAGCCAAAAACTTATTCGCGTCTTAGCTTAAGGGGCTATACCAGTGCGAACGCTGAAAACTTAGGGGGATTTTCGGGAATTTTTTGGAACAAAAGTACTCAATTAAATGTTTCGGAAAATTACGAATATATTTGGCTATGTTTGACCCATATTACATAATTGTTTTATAGAAAAACATTGAGATCCAAGCGACATGCACTACCTTCGGAGGCGCCAACAAAAAAGTTCCTCCACTGCTGACATGATTCCGGCCGACCGAGTAGCTGAAACCGAAAAAGGAAAAAAATGTCGTTAAACTGGAAGGTATTTCCTGTACAATGACGTAGGATTTTTGAAAAATATCAAAATCTAACAAAATGGCGTTGTTATGAAAAAAAGTTTGTTTTCTTGCCTATAAAATGGTCGTTTTTTTTCAATGCCAAATCGTCAATTTTCATCCAATCAAAAATATCCTACGTCATTGTAGAGTAAATATATTCAAGAATACTCAGATTAAATTTTGAAGTCAATCGGATAATTGCTCTTTGAGTTAGAATGTCAGAAAATTTGAAAAATCTTATTTCGAGAATAACGCGTTTAAAGATTTAAGGATGTTGAGTCCCAAATCGCAAATGATGATAAAATTCTGAAAATTTGGTACGTTTTTGTATGAAGTATTTCAGAGGTCGTGTAAAAATTTCACGACAATTAGGAAGCTCGTTATTGAACAATTAACATTCACAAATTAAATGTTGTTTTATGGAAACTGATGTAACTTTGCAATAATTTTTTTTTTGACCTCGGTTTTATAAAATCTACAATATTCGGAAAGCAACAGAAACAAAACGAAGTTTATTGATAAATTTTTTTTTATTTCTTTTAAAAATTGTTCTTAACAAAATGTTAATTTTTTAATAACGAGCTTCCTAATCGTCGTGAAATTTTAACACGACCTCTTAAATACTTCATACAAAAACATACCAAATTTTCAGAATTTTCTTATCATTTTTTATTTCAACCCTTAAGGAGGTTGAAGTAATGATGATAGAATTCTGGAAATTTGGTATGTTTTTACATGAAGTATTCAGGAGGTCGTGTAAGAATTTCATGACGATTAAGAAGCTATTTATTGAACAATTAACATTAAAATGTTTCATAGGGACTCAACATCGTTAACAATCGATTGTATACCGACGAGCGGTTTCTCTTCAGAAGGCTGCCGTTCGGGGAGTATTCGGGGAGATATGGTCTTGAAATTTTTACAGGATATTCTTGAAAGTACAAACTGTCGAAAAAGGCAAAAAAATCGATTTTTTTAAACTGTCACATAGGTATGTGACTTAATCACTTAATGTGTATTCAATCGACAATCACAAATGCAATTGTCTGTATCCACACAACTAACTAAATGGGACGTGTTGAATAATTCAAAACTTGTCAAAAAATAAAAATACCTCTTATGTTGATGCTATCTTAATAAAAAAAAGCATTAACATAAGAGGTAAACGAGTTAGTACCTAATTTGGGAAATCTTCGAAAAAATCATACCTACTACGATGACTCGAAATCTTCACACTTTGGACTAAGGTAAACTTGGTTAGATGTGTTCTTAACGAGGAGACCCCCTGAAGGCTTTGCATCGACGTTTATAATCACCCTGTATATGTTGGGACGTTGAACAAGTTCTCGCTGTTTTTTTGTGGTAGATAATGCTTTATAAAAAAACAGCATTTCTTATGTTTTTAAACGTTTCGAAACTGCTGTGTGATCAACTCCGAATGATTCTGCAAGTTCAGCTAGCGTCTGACATGAGTCTTCCTGAAGTAATACCTCCAATTCAACACATCCAAATCTTTATTTTTGAAGCGTCTAAACCAGTTTCTGCATGTTAAGTATCATTGAGAATTATGTGCGCTGTAGCTGCAGATTTAAAAAAATAAAGTACTGCCGTAAAATTCCCCCCAAATACTCTTTTTTGGCACGAAATTTGGCATGTTCGACACTATGAAAAAAAGTCGTTTACACTTCGACCAAATGACATACACTGAATTTCAAGCTTCCTTATAGTACTTATTCATAGATGCGTAACCATCTTAAACTACGCGCACGCATTTCCGGTAACGCCATCTGTTGGGAAACAACGAGAACTTATTCAACGTGGTAATATATAAAGGGGTTTTCAACAAGGGCTGGTAGATGTTGAAATGGAATAAAACAAGCTGTGTGTGAGGTATCAACGAAATACTTTTTTTTATTTGAAAGGCCTATGTATACCATTATGTATGGAATATAACATCGTTCCAATGTCCGCCGCGGCTTCTCACGGTGGCACGGATCCGAGTGGTCCAATTTTCAATGACTATGCCGCATAGGTCCAGCTGAATTTGAGCGATGGCCTGGGTTATGTTGACTTTAGGAGCATCGGTCGATTGCGGCTTATTGGTATAGACCTGCGACTTCACGAAACCCCACAAGAAAAAGTCTAGCGGGGTCAAATCGCACGATCTTGGTGGCCAATTCACGTCACCTCTGCGAGAGATAACCATACCCTCAAATCTTTCATGTAGAATGTGCATCGTGGCGTCCGCTGTGTGCCACGTAGCGCCGTCCTGCTGGAACTACATGTCTACGTCCATATCGTTCAATTTGGGCCAAAAGAAATCGGTTATCATCGTTCTGTAGCGTTCGCCGTTGACGGTGACGGCCTCACCAACGTCGTTTTCAAAAAAGTACGGACCAATGACGCCGCCGCCCCAAAATCCGCACTAAACACTAACTTTTTGTGGATGCATTGCCACCTGGTGAACCTCGTGTGGGTTGGCGTTGTCCCATATACGACAATTTTGTTTGTCAACATATCCATTCATCAAAAAATCCGCCTCGTCGCTACAATGGGCGCAACATTTGCACTAACGAACACTCATTTTGATAATAAAGTTTTATCATTTGGACGTGCTGTTCAATCGTGTAACTTGCCATGTTGATTTGGCATCAGTGCCTAAATAAGTGTGTGTGTGGGTGTGTGTGGCTGCTGCTGCTTCGCGCTCTCCTGCATCGGCGTGCCCAACTCTCTGCACGAGATTCCAATCTTTGCCGCATCGGCTTATCTTGCTCCAGAAGAACTTCTCAATGTTTCCAACGCTTACCTATTTCGTACTTTCCATATATTCATTATTAAATATGAATACCTCGATTATAAGATCGGCCATTCTTATATTCCATATATATGTGCATCGAAAGAATTGTACGCTGGTACAGGATATTTTTCTGTAAAAAATGGATTCTTCGGTCTAACCGCGATGCAACTGGTGTATATATATACACACACGCAGTTCAGTTACGACTAGGAACATCTGCGCACAGGCTGCGGCGTATTTCGTGGCCGAGTGCATGCCACTTCGAGGCACATGGCACATTGCTTCGTTACCGAATGATTTACCCGCATACACTACATCTATTAATATATATATATATATATATATATATATATATATATATATATATATATATATGTACAGATTTTGCAATCGGAAGGTTGGATTTCGTATTGCACAGCGTATAAAATGATTCCGGACAAGCCCTTGTCACTTGGAGGGTACAAGAGACGATATACGTGCATACGTATATATGTGTATGGTAGGAAGTGGCTTATTCGAGCAAATCTAGGTTATGCTATTCATTGACTGGATAGGAAGTCGGAACGATTCGTGTAGATCGGACCTTTCGCTCTCTTTCTCTCTCTCCCTCTCTCTCTCTCTCTCTCTCTCTCTCTCTCTCTCTCACACACACACACACACACACACACACACACACACACACACACACACACACACACACACACACACACACACACACACACACACACACACACACACTGTTTCTCTCGCTCGCCCTCTTTTCAAACAGCGACTCTTTGCTCACCTATTCTCCTTAGCAGGATGACCTCTGAGCTGGCATATACTTATGATTTATTTTACATTATATTTTGTGTTTTTCCCCAAACTTCTGTGCTTGCTACTGTTAGTATTGATATTACCCCATTCTAATAATTATTATTGTTATTATTAGATAGTATTATTATATTATATTTTACTCTATTATGATTATTATTAGCATTATTATCATTATTATATTATATTATTATATTATGTCATTGTATTATTATATTATTATATTATTATTTTTATTGTATTATTATATTATTATATTATTATTATATAATATATTATATTATATTATATTATTATATTATGTCATTGTATGACTTCATTATTATTATTATTTTTTCTATTTTATCTGTCAATGAACTCATTATACTTTGCCTCAAGGTGTTCGCAGGGCATAATACAATCTATCAATCATTCAATCAATCATTTTTTCTCTCTTCTACGCATGTATACTCTGGCCGGTATGCCCCTTCGCAAATACGATTCCGCACGCTTCTGCCGGTAAAACGAGCACCGGTTTAAGTAAATTTGGCACTTATGCCCGAGTGCCGAGATAGGGTGTAGCTCGAGATTTACCGGAGCCAATTCACGTGTGCGTGCGCGCGTACTTGTATGTGTATATATATATATATATATATTCGCAGACTCTCCCTCGTCCTCCCGATCATATGCGGCTCGAGATTATACCGGGAAAAAAGAGATTCGACTATCACAGCAACGATCGTTGATTGAACGATCGGCGATCACGGCTTTGGTTTGCACCCCTCTTCGAATCGCGGATACGTTGATGCTTTTTTCTTATGCTTTTTTTTTGTCCTTTTAGTTTATTTTTTAATATTATTCTATGTAAGTTATTTTTTTCCAAATTATTTGATTCTCTTTGTGTTCACGATTGTCGACGGAAGATCGAAAAATAGTTTGCGAAATGGGATGATTGACGTCCCGGCATCTCGTAGGACGTGACAGTGGGCGTGCGCGCGTCCACTGCGTCGATGTCAATCGACACGAAAGAGAGCACGCAATGCTTCTATACTATTCTTTGATTTACATAGAATGTAATATTCGCGCGCTCGATCGTAGCCACCATCATTCGATGACTTTGAAAAATCGAATTACTCGAGAGCTTGATGAAATATAATTATCATTACCCTGGAACGAATTTTGGACATCTGCCTCGTCTATTACGGGCAGCGTATATGCGATACGGGTATGGCCCGGTAGTGCGTCACCGATACGCGCATCGCTCACCACGTGCCAATGTACAGGGTGTCCAAATATAAATGGATAATACTGCAACTGTCGATAGGTCAGATCATGGTCATATGCTGGAATTTCAGTTTAGCAAAAGTAGCGCGGTTTTCGAGATTTCGGGATTTATGTTATTTTTTGAAAAAAAATCATCTGATTTTGCTTTTTCGCGTGACGTTTCTACAAACGATATGAATCGACAATAACTAAGCAACTTTTTAGAGTAATTGGCACGATATGCGCAGCACATTTTTTCTTACACCGTAGGCTATCGAAGTCGGATGTTCGAATTGGTTTGTATGAAAATTCTGCATAAGATATTTTTTCATAAAGTTTCCTTGACATTTAAGGTTAAAAAGAAGACTTGGCAAATATTCGGAAGTGGGGCTCCTGCTAGAATCATGCTTACTTTCTTCAAGGGTTCAAACAAACCCCCAACAACCCTAAACAACCTCAAACAACCCAAAACAACCCTAAACAAAAATTAGCCTGATTCTAGCAGAAGCCCCATTTCCGAATATTTACCGATGACTTTTCTAGATAAAACAAATAATCAAGAGTGTTTTTTTTTAAACCGCGTCAAAAAAAGTTATCATTTGTAGAAATGGCATGCAAAAACCAAAAGCAGATGGTTTTTATCTCGAAAATCGTGGGCCATTTACTAAACTGAAATTCCAGCGTCTAGTAGGACATGATCTGACCCACCGACAGTTGCAGGATTATCCATTCATAATAGGACACCCTGTGTGTGTGTATATATATATATATATATATATATATATATATATATATATATATATATTCGAACTCAATGTATTAATTAATGCGGCAAATCATTATAATTATACGAGAGAAACGACAAATTTATTGCGTTGACCGCCCCCCCCCCCCAACCTTCTACTCTCCCTGGCACCGTTAACCGCGCGTAATTGCCGCCCCACGCGTATTATTATATTGTTATGATCGATGATATTCCTTGATATTCGAAATTTGGCCGTCAAACATATATAATACCACACTCTGTGAACGCCTTGTATTTTATTTATCACCTCGCTATGTACAAATATGCAATACGCAATTCACGTTAAGGATGTTGAGTCCCAAATCGCAAATGATGATAAAATTCTGAAAATTCGGTATGTTTTTGTATGAAGTATTTCAGAGGTCGTGTAAAAATTTCACGACAATTAGGAAGCTTATTGAACAATTACCATTCACAAATTAAATGTTGTTTTCTGGAAATTCATGTACCTTTGCAATAAGTTTTTTTTTGACCTCTCACTTTTATAATATCTACAATATACTGAAAGTAACGGAAACAAAACGAAGTTTATTGATAAGTTTTTTTTTTATTTCTTTTAAAAATTGTTCTTAACAAAATGTTAATTTTTTAATAACGAGCTTCCTAATCGTCGTCAAATTTTAACACGACCTCTTAAATACTTCATACAAAAACATACCAAATTTTCAGGATTTTCTTATCATTTTTTATTTCAACCCTTAAGGAGGTTGAAGTAATGATGATAGAATTCGGAAAATTTGGTATGTTTTTACATGAAGTATTCAGGAGGTCGTGTAAAAATTTCATGACGATTGACGAGCTATTTATTGAACAATTAACATTAACATGTTTCATAGGGAGTCAACATCCTAAAAGTGAAATTTTCTCATCTTTCTGGTATCGATCTTTTGTCGCCGACACTGGCGGATGGACGGTCGGGGTTTGGCTCCGGCGGTCCTTCGAGTCGAGGAGCGTTCAACCAGTCAGCGCAAGGCCAATTATTTCCGTGACCTTGCCGTAGATACTTGAGTAAAGCGTGTGCCCACCGGAGCAGCATAAGAATACGGGGCCGTCTATACCGGTACGGGTTTTCCACAGTTTCCCTGTACCCTCAGCAAATTCGCTATAGTGTAGCTTAACAGGTTGCGCCTACACGGAGAAAACAGGGGCCTCGAAGTTTAGAATTAATGCTATGCTTCTAATAAAAATATCATTAAATATCAATAAGTATTGAATGGAAGATAAAAATTGTAATTATGGTATAGTAATAATGAAGAAATTTAAATTTTAACCTACGATATGGCACGTAAACTGATACAAATAATACATTTTATTCGGCATATTGTGATTTTTCGTTGTACTCGACAAATATTTTGCCCACGTGATTGGAACAATTAGTTTCCAGTATTCTACAAAAAGTACACGGTATAAAGAGTCACATTTTACTAATCAACTTCGTAATATTTTTCGCTATACGCCGAAGATTAATGCTATGCGTATAGTGAAATTTATACATACACGAAGATTCATGCTATACGTATAGTAAAATCCATATGAAAATATAGCGTGTAATAAAGGTTGGTATTTTACAAAGCACGCATTATTTTTACTATACAGCATATAGGACTCGCGCCTATGGGAGAATAGTTTCAAATGTAATATGCACGCATACACTGTGTGAGAACCATTTTTACACTTCTATAACAAGTCTTAGAATTCCGAACTGGCAGTAAACTGCTATACTTTTCTAGCACTGAATATTAGAATCCTGCCAACCAGTGTTAGAATTTGAGGCCATATTTTTCTCCGTGTAGTTGCAACAGTCGAAAACAGCACATTTTAGGGATTTTATTTTCTCGAAACTCGCGATGATGAATTTCTACGAAAATTAGGTATTTGAAAAAGTATCATCTGAAGAACACTCTACTTTTTTCTGCCGAGATATTTAATTATAATGGACCCTGAACCAGGTTATCGAATATAAAAAAACAACAGGTTTCATCAGTATATTAGTTTATTCTATGATTAATCGAAGAAATCTCCGAATCATCGAATTTAAAAAGAAATAGCGCATGTCCAAAGTGAGTCGTGATTTTTGTGAAAAAGTGAGCATTTTTCGCTCATCAAATTGAAAGTAATCGGAAAAAAAATCCTTCGATCAAATACTATATTTTTACATTTCTAAAAAGCCCAAAATATTTCGGGAATATCGATAAAGGTGGTTAAAGCTTCGACAAACGCTTCGTGCGTTCCTACGGGCGCCAACTAAACAGCCCATAAATCTGTCAATTTCTATCTCCTTATCTTGACACTTTCAGGGCACATTTATAAGATGTACTGTCAAAATATATTGGTTTCGAAAAAAATGATTTTTCGAGTTTGACAACTAGGCGTAACCCCTTAAGACCCCTGTGGACGC
>OX632367.1:9973028-9980114 GCA_951751655.1 Ophion costatus
ATTCTCCGGTTCACAGACTTCCGCACTCATTGTCAGGTCACTACAACAAGGTCTCAAAAGTTTTGGCCTTCCGCTGACTGTTTGACGCGCCAGCTAAGTACACGGCTAAGCGGTCACCGCTCGGACTATCGGCCATGCGCAACGCTGCTCATAGGGTCAAGCTACTGTGACGAACCGAAAATTATGTTTATTTCACGGGGTCTTCTCACTTTAGACGCTAAAAAAGGCTTGTTTCGTGGATTTTTTTGATAGGTTTATATTATCGATATTGATATAAAAGTTCGTACACTCAATAAATACGCTTTCGAACTACATTTAAAAAAAATGTTATGTATTTATGTAACCCAAACAAACTTCAAACGCGTTTTTCTCGAAACAACGTTTTTCGACGGCTTGGCGATGAAACCGTCGAAACTACTGAACCGATCCTTATGCAATTTTAACCACATATTCTTAAAACTGTAGCTATAGGCTATAGCGCATATCAAGGTTTTTTAAATGTTGATACTTCCTTTTTTTTGCCAACAGCGGTGGAAAAAACTCGTTGCTTTTTGTTTTTCTTCCGAAAAATATCCGCCATTTTGTTATTTTTCCATATTTCAAAAATCGTATGGCATGCGCTATAGATATTAACATACTGAATCTAAAACCGTTTGGTTTTTTTGTTTCGCATGATCCATCTTCGAGATTTCAACAGCGCAGACCTACAATTTTTTAGGACATTTTTTTTTCATTTTTGTCTATAAATAGTGACTTGAATAAATACAATTTTTAAAAATGTATTTCAACAGTGTATGCATTAAGTGTAACAACTTTTATGTCAATATCAATAGTATAAACGTATTAAAAAAATGCATAAAAATAGCCTTTTATAGTGTCTGAAGTGAGAAGGCCCCTTCAAAAATTAATTTTGGAGGAATAAGTAAGAGGCTCGAAAAACCGTTTAGTCAATTTTTTCATGTACATTAACAAAGTCGTGTATCGAATTGCATTAAAAAATACGGATGAACGAAGAATTTATAAGCAATCTCGTGGAGGATTTGTAAACGTGAGAGGGCTCGACTGCGTAGTTGATTTTGACCACCCGGTTCATCCGAAACAAAAAGATGAGTTTGTTCGTAAAGTAGATAATATTGGATAATACTTGACTGAGCTATTTTTTTTTGTGGCGTTTCAATCGAACAAAAAATGATTCTTTTTCGGTTTTTTTTTAAAGTAAAAATGACATTATTATTGTTAGCCGACGTACGCCCGCTCACCGGACGCACTTGATTGCCGTCAAAAATTAATAATAATTCAGGATTTGGTCTGAGACCCGCACATGTTTATATCAATCGACTCGGAATTTCACCCCCGAACCCCCATTTCAGGGAACGCATTCAGTTATGGGACACCCCGTATACGTATTCAAATATTGAATGTTCTTTCACTGCCAGGAATATTTCAATGAAACTTTCAGGGAATATAGTTCAAAAGTGATACTACCGAATGAAAATATTCTTCAAAAATGCGATTTTTTGACCCATCTACGTTAGATGTAGCCCGTTATTAAGGGTGTTGAGTCCCTATGAAACATGTTAATGTTAATTATTCAATAAATAGCTTCTTAATCGTCATGAAATTTTTACACGACCTCCTGAATACTTCATGTAAAAACATATCAAATTTTCAGAATTCTATCATCATTGCTTCAATCTCCTTAGGGGTTGAAATAAAAAATGATAAGAAAATTCGGAAAATTTGGTATGTTTTTGTATGAAGTATTTAAGAGGTCGTGTTAAAATTTGACGACGATTAGGAAGCTCGTTATTAAAAAATTAACATTTTGTTAAGAACAATTTTTAAAACTAATTTAAAAAAAATGTATCAATAAACTTCGTTTTGTTTCCGTTGCTTTCAGTATATTGTAGATATTACAAAATTGAGAGGTCAAAAAGAAAAACTGATTGCAAAGTTACATCAGTTTCCATAAGACAACATTCAATTTGTGAATGTAGATTGTTCAATAACGAGCTTCCTAATTGTCGTGAAATTTTTACACGACCTCTGAAATACTTCATACAAAAACGTACCAAATTTTCAGAATTTTATTATCATTTGCGATTTGGGACTCAACATCCTCAACTACGCCGAGGCTAGCCGTTCGTTTATCGGACGAATAAGCGTATGTTATTCGTCCGGACAGCGACTACTAATTTGACGCGGTTCACGCTGTACAACGCCCCGAACAAACAATCCCAAACAAATAAACCCAAACCCAAAATGCCAAACCTCAATAAACTTAAAACCCAAACCCAAAAAAACCAACCAACCCAAACCAAACAAACCCACCCAAACAACACAAACCCAAAAAACTAAAACATGAAACAAAACCAACCAACCCAAAGCAAACAAACCCAAACACAACTAACCAACCCAAACCCAAACACAGCCAACCAAACCAAGCCCAAACAAACTAATAGAAGATTTTTTATGACTACGTGTAAATTATTCTTCCGGACAGTTTGTTTAACAATTTAGCACATTCTATCTGGACAACTGTGTCCATGTTTTTCGTCCGGATACTAACTTACACGAATCACAATAATATGTACTCCTCCTGGAAATACGGCGTGAACTGAGCCGCCTCTTCGGATGCATAACATACGCTTATTCGTCCGATAACCGGACGGGGAGACACTCCGTATTAACTAACCAAAAAACTTTTACGAAGAAAATCGTCGCTCAAGACTAAACGACTATTACACTAAATGAGCACACCAAATTTCAAGTCAATCCGTTCTTTAGATGTCGAGAAATCGTGTACACCGTTTTGAAAAGCAGTTTTCAAAAAAAAAAATCGCTAAAAGTTTCACCAGCAGTTCTATCGTCGTAACCGTAAGTAAACCTTCAATCTGCGATTTCTGCGCCCCGTATCGGATCTTCCTATTCAATTCGAGTTGCCTCAAGCGACGAACGAGTATTCGTCATTTTCACAGTATAGCTTACTCAACTGCGAGAACTGTCGTGGCCATAATTACAGTAATTTTGATCCATCCCTACTTAACCCCTTATCTGCAAGAACTGTCGGTGCTCGTAATTACAATAATTCTTATCTATCCCGACAAATTTGACATTTGTCCCTCGCATGATTTTTTGGTAAATATTCGGAAGCGAAGCTCCTGCTGGAATCGTGCTAATTTTCGTTTGGGTTCGTTTGGGTTTGTCAAGGTCAGTGGGGCCCCCGGTGATTCAAGCTGGAGTTCCGCTTCCGAATATTTACATTTTTATCGCTGTTCACTCGATCGCTCATCAGGATTCGACATTGATCGACTCGACCGTCCATATCGTCGGTTTATACTTCTGGATCTTTTTTCCTGCTCAACCGCGAGGTGCTTATTACGCGAGAGAAAATGGAAAAAAAATTAAATATATATATATATATACACACGAACATATATGTAGCTTTAATTAACTGTCAGCCGTGTATTTTATTTCGCGTAAACGCTTTAACACTCCTCTCTCGCGTATAACTGAGAGCGGCTGGCGTGAGTACTCGCGAAAGGGGAGGACGTACACACAAGACGAAGCAGAAATGAAGATGAAAAAGAAAATAACGACAAAAAAAGAAGAAAAAAAAATCAACGCTTCGTCGTGTGAGGCAAAACGCGAAGGGAGGAAGAGTGACGCGATGTCGTCGTCTCCCGACGCCATTCTATATGCCACATTGCAGAATAAATAACGTGAAAGGTAAAGAATGCCGCGGGAGAGATATTATACTGTAACAACGTCGACGACGTCGACGACGAAAGCGAGCTGCACATGGACGCCCGGCGTCTACGTCGAGTGCACACACACACACACACACACACACACACACACACACACACACACACACACACACACACACACACACACACACACACACACACACACACACACACACACACACTCACACACACACACACACACACACACAGTGCCACACAGGGCTTGGAAGTAGGCCACCATTACAATATTTTATTACAAGGCACTAACGTACAATCTAACGTGCCACTCGTATATGCATTTATAATGGACGTATATGAATCGCGTCGAATTCCCCTCACCCCTGTTCCTATCGTCGCAGAACCTTTCGCTATTCCACTACTTTCCGCCTTTTCGCACTACTTTCACAATTTTAACAACTTTTTCTCACCCCGCCCCCGGGACCCTCTTCGCTCTCTTAAAGATATTCCTTTCACGAACCTGAATATTCAACAATTCATTCATTTTCGTTTATAATCACGTAAAAATACGTGCCGCGGTACTGGTAAGATATGAAGCCAAGTTACCGAACTTTTAACGAAAAGTGACGACTCGAAAAATCGCCTCATTTGTAGGGCGCTTGATGGTGGTGACACGTTGGCCACACTGCTATTTAACAATTTATACACTAAACAACTCTAGACGCATGATATAATTTGCTCACACGTGTAAAAAAATCTGGAGATTCCACAACGACAGTAAGAACAGGAGCTCGGAGAATTTTTAAGGGGCTATAACAGTGTGACACTTTAAAAAATATCGATTTTTTTTGCCTTTTTGACAGCTTATACTTTCAAGAATATCCTGTAAAAATTTCATGGCCGTATCTCTAATACTCCCTGGGCAGCCTTCTTAACAGCAACCGCTCGTAGGTATAGAATGCCCCAGTTAAATCTTCAAACGCGTTTTTCTCGAAATGACATTTTTCAAATTTGCTGACATCGTAACTCAAAGCGCAATTATCCGATTGACTTGAAATTTAAACTGAGTATTCTTTAATATATTTACTCTACAATGGCGTAGGATATTTTTGATTGGATGAAAATTGACGATTTGGCATTGAAAAAAACGACCATTTTATAGGCAAGGAAACAGACTTTTTTTCTTCATAACTACGCCATTTTGTTATATTTTGATATTTTTCGGAAATCCTACGTCATTGTACAGGAAATACCTTCCGGTTTAACGTCATTTTTTCCTTTTTCGGTTTCGGCTACTGAATCGGCCGGAATCATGTCAGCAGTGGAGGAACTTTTTTTTTGGCGCCTCCTAAGGCAGCGCATAAGTCGCTTGGATCTTAATATATTTCTATGAAAAAATGGTGTAATTTAGGTCAAATATAGCCAAATATATTCTTAATTTTCCGAAACATTTAATTGAGTACTTTTCTTCCATAAAAATTCCCGAGAATCACCCAAATTTTCAGCGTTCGCACTGGTATAGCCCCTTAAACAAAATATTAATGATAAAACTTGGATAAATGTGACTTGCAGAAGACTTTTCAGAGAAGATGTAGAAATATTTAAATCTACTGAATTTGCGTGATATTTTTCAATCCATATTATCGTTGGGTATAATTTAGGCGCTGGCGAACAGAACCGGACTTGTCCACGAATTACTTTTTTACAGGAGAGGTCAGAAACAAAAATAACCAAATAGAGATGAGTTAGAATTTTTTAGCTTTGATATATGAAGGCTCTATCAAAATGTAAGCCTGAAACTGGCTTCAGTTTAATAAAAAAAAAAAACTCTATCTACAATTTGTTTATTTTTATTTTTATTTTGGCCAAGTCCGGTTTTGAATGGAAATGGTGGACAACTCCTCTTTCGAATGAAAATCTTATAGACATATCCGGTTATGAAATAAAACAGATTCTTTGAATTGAATATAAATCGCTTTTTTCAAATCATTTTAATCTTCCTATACAAACTCATCCATGTCATGCTCCCAACAATCGCATTCAATGTCATCATCCTCATCGCTGTGATCATCTGTTACTCATTTTTTCATCCAGCCAGCCATGGACAAGTTCGTTGCTGCTTGAATAGGCAGTTTTAACCAATTTTAAGGTGCTTAGAGCCGGATTTGATGCAAAATATTTGTGCAAAAAAATATTTAAAGCGAAAAAAAAAATGCACGTAACGTGGATCGCTTTTGTTCGCCAGCTTCTCAATTATCGATTGTGACTTAACTTCATTAAGCTCCTGTCCTTTTTCATTAATGACCTAATTTCATCAATTGTTTAATTCATCAAGTGATTTACCAATTAATCAGAAGGGCCCTCCTTATGCCCCCACAAAATACGGCACCCTCCGAATGAATACCTTAAACCTTCCCCTCGTGCCTTTTTTACAAAGCATCGCAATCTTATCGACGAGGAGATTACTCGGGAGAAAAAACATATTACTAACAATCTCGTAATATCACTTTTGACCTAGTTTTTGTCAAACATTGAGGATCATTCTGTCGAGAAGAAAGGGAGAGAGATGCATTGAGAGCAAGAAAGAGGGATAAAGTTCGAAATTTTGTGATAATTGAAGCAGGCTTTATTTTATTTTCATTTTTTTTATTTCCTCCATTTTCCGCAATATCAAGATTGCGTTTTGCGACTGTCATTAAAAATTATTCTTATCGCAATCTTTGTTTTCTTCATACCCACATACATGCCCACACCGTGCTCGCACTGCAAACGGAGCGCGATAAAAAAAAAGAAGTCAGCTCGTCGACTCGTAGTGGCGAATGAAGATAAAATCGAAAAAATGCCGATATCGCGATCATGATTCGGGGGAAATTGCATTCTTCGGCGAAACACTTGCGCATATACATTCAATTATTCAATCGATCGACATATACGGGTCCGGATCGGGAGTCACGTGGGCGCTTTTATTATTGTCGGAATTATCGGTGTGTCTGCTCACGTATAGATGCTTACGATTTAACGATTTTTTTATTTTTATTTATCGATCTTTTTTTCCGGCGAAATTTGTTGATTTTTCACTATTATTTTAGTAATTTTTTTTTATATTGACTTTATTCTAGGTCTCATCAACATAATATTTTTTTAAGTGCTACATATAGAAATAAGACGTGTATCCAGACATATGAGTAAATATACAGGGTGTTAGGAAGGTCGATGCAAAGTCTTAAGGGGGTGATAGGCCACCTCGTTAGGAACATATCTAACTTAGGTTATCTTGGTCCAAAGTCTAAGGATTTCGAGTCATCGTGGTAAGTATGATTTTTCGAAAATTTCCCAAAATTAGGTACCAACTCGTCCCTAATGTTTAAACAGACAATAA
>OX632367.1:9980314-10000314 GCA_951751655.1 Ophion costatus
ATATATATATATATATATATATATATATATATATATATATATATATATATATATATATATATATATATATATATTTGCGTGGCTGTCCTACCAATCATGCGGATAAAAATATTTACGAACAAAACGGTCGTTTTGCCATCCGAAAAAAAAATCCTTATGCATAGACCGAAATACTTTCGGCTTGTCGGCGTGGATCAGTTTGATTCATAAGACACTGGACGATGAGCAAAAAATATATCATATTTTATTATTTCTCTTTACAGCGCGCGTGTGCGTTGGCATAAATCGAAACGCAAAAAATGACACTGTAAAGCCGAGAGAGAGAGGGAGAGAGCAAGAGAGAGAGAGAGAGAGAGAGAGAGAGAGAGAGAAAGAGAGAGAGAAAGAGAAAAGGAGACAGAGCGATAGAGGGCGTAGAGGGAGAAGGACAAAACGCGTGAGACACGGTGCGTTATGAGAAAAGCCCGAGTGCGTTAGACATTAAGGCCTGTTCACTCTTCTCTGCCCATACATATCGCTATATAAAAATATATGCATATATATGCATATTACACTGTTCATTATATATGAATATATACGCGCACATAATAAGTCCACCTATATTTATATATATATATATATGGATGTATTTATTTGCCCATGTATGTATAATTTACGTACGTTTTGTTGGACTGGCTGGCTCTGGTTCACGTTCGTTTCGTAGCGCGGGTTAGTCTGGCCGCAGCACGGCCCGAGAGGGCCCCCCAACGTATTTGTGAGGCCAATGCACCCTGGAATGCAACGCTGCAGCACCAGCAGCCACCAGTCGCAATACGATGTAATATTATATTTTATCGCTTTATTTATTCTACCCTCCCTTGACCACCCGTCTCTTTCTCTTCCCAGCCACCCTCCCTCTTCAACGCCCGCCCTCCGTTCCTCGATCTTTCTCTCTTTCTATCTCTTTCTCCATCTCCCGTTCTCGCTTTCTTCACGTCCCTCTTTCTCTTCATGATTCTCCGGGTTCGTTTCCCTTTTCCGCACTGTCTCCCACTACGCCATGCAACGCCACTTTCGTGGTCTTTCTTTTCCGACTCATTCTCTCTCTCTCTCTCTCTCTCTCTCTCTCTCTCTCTCTCTCTCTCTCTCTCTCTCTCTCTCTCTCCTCCCCTCCTTCTCTCTTCGAGAGAGAACCTTTTATTCGTATATCTTCTATACATATATAAATATATAAAAATATAATACTATAATACTCTTTCTCCCCGCACCTTTCGTCCTCGTCCCTTTGGCCATTTCTCACATCGCGCTCGGGCCGCCCACGTTGTTCATATAAAATTTCTTATGCCCCTCTCCCTGCAAATCCGACGAAATATGAAGGAAGAAAGCTCGGTATCGGCCGGCATCTCAATTCGCGATCGAATTTGCATTCTCGCGAATTTTATTGATTAATTTAGCCATTTTTCGATTTGTCCATGTTTCTCGGAAGCGTCGGACGCTCTCGATGTGTCGTCGATCCGGCGCAATTTGTTTCAGCGTTATTTGTCTCATGGTGCGCGCTGATTCGAAGATATGCAGGTAGAAGAGACGAAAACGAGACGGACGGCCGCGTGTTCTTGCGATTCGTCTCTTTCGCGCAATGAGTAACGTTCGGATAAAAGTAACTGGAGTGCTGCTCCGCGATGAGACTTCCGTTGGCCTCGCCGCGGCTGGCCATACATGCAAAATTGTGTCCATTTGTGGCTGTGTGTTTTACGTAGCTATACGTATAAACGTCACTGTCTTGTTATTGAACAGTCAACCGGCGATAATACACATCGCCGATATATTTTTATAGTTCCCTCGGCACGGGGTTACAGTAATAATTGTATTAAATATGTATTGCAAACATGCGGCGTATCTGGTACGAGACGAGAATATACGAGCGAGCTACATGCACGCGGATGGACACTCATGTGTGTACAAACCTGAGTCTTTGACTAATACGGATGCACTCATCGTGATACAAACTCATATTGGTTTGTATATACGTGTGTGTGTGTGCGCCGGTTTATATTACCCGCCCGTATATTGTATACGTAATATATATATACGGGGTGTCCTGTTACGTATGGATAATTGTCCAATTGTCGATAGATCAGATCATATCCAACTGTATGCTCGAATTTCAGTTTAGCAAAAGTTCCACGGTTTCGAAGTTTTGGGCTTTATGGTGTTTTTCGAAAAAAAAATCATCTGTTTTTGATTTGCCCCATGCCATTTCTACAGCCATATGAATCGACAATAACCGAGCTACTTTTTTATTAAGTAATTGGCACGATATGCGTATTACTTTTTCTTTACACCGCAGTCTATCGAAGTTAGATGTTCGAATCGGTTTGTATGAAAATTCTGCATATGATCTTTTAAGGTTACAAAGAAGAAGAAGAAGATTTAAGGTTAAAAAATAGACCTTTTACATAAAACAAATAATCAAGAGTATTTTTTTTTAAACCGGGTCATTAAAAGTTATCATTTGTAGAAATGGCATGCAAAAAATCAAAAGCAGATGATTTTTATCTCGAAAACCGAGGGACTTTTACTAAACTGAAATTCCAGCCGTAGGACATGATCTGACCAATCGACAATTACATTCATAACCGGACGCCCTGTATATATATATATATATATATATATACACACACACATGTGCAGTACACTTTATGGTATAATAGTCCGTATATAATGTTACACCGTAGTACATTATGCCCGATATTGTATACTTGAGTGCAGGATACAACATTTTATGTGTGTGTGTGTGTGTGTGTCTGCACATACACGCTCACAGAAAATGTTGTATGCCGTCTAGTAGTAAATAATAACGTACGGTATAACGTTTCGTATATACATATATTTATTATATAGAATATGGGAATAGTATAGTAGCATTTATAATATGAAACAGAATAGTATCACATTGTAGAAGTGTCTCTCTTTCACTCTGTCTGTGTGTACACACACACACACACACACACACACACACACACACACACACACACACACACACAATAGTATACAACGTCCAGTATATTATATGTGATAAATAAAGCAAACACGTATCCTGCACGTAAATGCAAAATTATGTACGGGCGCCTATCCACACACACACACACACACACACACACACACACACACACACACACACACACACACACACACACACACACACACACACACACACACACACACACACACACACACACACACACACACACACACACACACACACACACACACACACACACACACACACACACACACACACACACACACACACACACACACACACACACACACACACACACACACACACACACACACACACACACACACACACACACACACACACACACACACACACACACACACACACACACACACACACACACACACACACACACACACACACACACACACACACACACACACACACACACACACACACACACACACACACACACACACACACACACACACACACACACACACACACACACACACACACACACACACACACACACACACACACACACACACACACACACACACACACACACACACACACACACACACACACACACACACACACACACACACACACACACACACACACACACACACACACACACACACACACACACACACACACACACACACACACACACACACACACACACACACACACACACACACACACACACACACACACACACACACACACACACACACACACACACACACACACACACACACACACACACACACACACACACACACACACACACACACACACACACACACACACACACACACACACACACACACACACACACACACACACACACACACACACACACACACACACACACACACACACACACACACACACACACACACACACACACACACACACACACACACACACACACACACACACACACACACACACACACACACACACACACACACACACACACACACACACACACACACACACACACACACACACACACACACACACACACACACACACACACACACACACACACACACACACACACACACACACACACACACACACACACACACACACACACACACACACACACACACACACACACACACACACACACACACACACACACACACACACACACACACACACACACACACACACACACACACACACACACACACACACACACACACACACACACACACACACACACACACACACACACACACACACACACACACACACACACACACACACACACACACACACACACACACACACACACACACACACACACACACACACACACACACACACACACACACACACACACACACACACACACACACACACACACACACACACACACACACACACACACACACACACACACACACACACACACACACACACACACACACACACACACACACACACACACACACACACACACACACACACACACACACACACACACACACACACACACACACACACACACACACACACACACACACACACACACACACACACACACACACACACACACACACACACACACACACACACACACACACACACACACACACACACACACACACACACACACACACACACACACACACACACACACACACACACACACACACACACACACACACACACACACACACACACACACACACACACACACACACACACACACACACACACACACACACACACACACACACACACACACACACACACACACACACACACACACACACACACACACACACACACACACACACACACACACACACACACACACACACACACACACACACACACACACACACACACACACACACACACACACACACACACACACACACACACACACACACACACACACACACACACACACACACACACACACACACACACACACACACACACACACACACACACACACACACACACACACACACACACACACACACACACACACACACACACACACACACACACACACACACACACACACACACACACACACACACACACACACACACACACACACACACACACACACACACACACACACACACACACACACACACACACACACACACACACACACACACACACACACACACACACACACACACACACACACACACACACACACACACACACACACACACACACACACACACACACACACACACACACACACACACACACACACACACACACACACACACACACACACACACACACACACACACACACACACACACACACACACACACACACACACACACACACACACACACACACACACACACACACACACACACACACACACACACACACACACACACACACACACACACACACACACACACACACACACACACACACACACACACACACACACACACACACACACACACACACACACACACACACACACACACACACACACACACACACACACACACACACACACACACACACACACACACACACACACACACACACACACACACACACACACACACACACACACACACACACACACACACACACACACACACACACACACACACACACACACACACACACACACACACACACACACACACACACACACACACACACACACACACACACACACACACACACACACACACACACACACACACACACACACACACACACACACACACACACACACACACACACACACACACACACACACACACACACACACACACACACACACACACACACACACACACACACACACACACACACACACACACACACACACACACACACACACACACACACACACACACACACACACACACACACACACACACACACACACACACACACACACACACACACACACACACACACACACACACACACACACACACACACACACACACACACACACACACACACACACACACACACACACACACACACACACACACACACACACACACACACACACACACACACACACACACACACACACACACACACACACACACACACACACACACACACACACACACACACACACACACACACACACACACACACACACACACACACACACACACACACACACACACACACACACACACACACACACACACACACACACACACACACACACACACACACACACACACACACACACACACACACACACACACACACACACACACACACACACACACACACACACACACACACACACACACACACACACACACACACACACACACACACACACACACACACACACACACACACACACACACACACACACACACACACACACACACACACACACACACACACACACACACACACACACACACACACACACACACACACACACACACACACACACACACACACACACACACACACACACACACACACACACACACACACACACACACACACACACACACACACACACACACACACACACACACACACACACACACACACACACACACACACACACACACACACACACACACACACACACACACACACACACACACACACACACACACACACACACACACACACACACACACACACACACACACACACACACACACACACACACACACACACACACACACACACACACACACACACACACACACACACACACACACACACACACACACACACACACACACACAC
Organism: Ophion costatus; assembly: GCA_951751655.1. Classification (NCBI taxonomy): domain Eukaryota; kingdom Metazoa; phylum Arthropoda; class Insecta; order Hymenoptera; family Ichneumonidae; genus Ophion; species Ophion costatus. Next base: position 9,987,075 of record OX632367.1, read on the forward strand.
ACACACACACACACACACACACACACACACACACACACACACACACACACACACACACACACACACACACACACACACACACACACACACACACACACACACACACACACACACACACACACACACACACACACACACACACACACACACACACACACACACACACACACACACACACACACACACACACACACACACACACACACACACACACACACACACACACACACACACACACACACACACACACACACACACACACACACACACACACACACACACACACACACACACACACACACACACACACACACACACACACACACACACACACACACACACACACACACACACACACACACACACACACACACACACACACACACACACACACACACACACACACACACACACACACACACACACACACACACACACACACACACACACACACACACACACACACACACACACACACACACACACACACACACACACACACACACACACACACACACACACACACACACACACACACACACACACACACACACACACACACACACACACACACACACACACACACACACACACACACACACACACACACACACACACACACACACACACACACACACACACACACACACACACACACACACACACACACACACACACACACACACACACACACACACACACACACACACACACACACACACACACACACACACACACACACACACACACACACACACACACACACACACACACACACACACACACACACACACACACACACACACACACACACACACACACACACACACACACACACACACACACACACACACACACACACACACACACACACACACACACACACACACACACACACACACACACACACACACACACACACACACACACACACACACACACACACACACACACACACACACACACACACACACACACACACACACACACACACACACACACACACACACACACACACACACACACACACACACACACACACACACACACACACACACACACACACACACACACACACACACACACACACACACACACACACACACACACACACACACACACACACACACACACACACACACACACACACACACACACACACACACACACACACACACACACACACACACACACACACACACACACACACACACACACACACACACACACACACACACACAGCCGCACGCGAGAGCAAAAGGGAAAAAATCTCGCGAGCTTTTGCATTCGAATCGCGAGTGAGCGCGTACGTTTCTCGATTCGTGCATACACTTCCTGTACGCTTCTTTCCTCCTTCGATCCTCCGCGAACATAATAACGCTATGTATACACACAAATGCTTGTATAAATATCTGTATGTCAGTGCACAGGTAAATAACTATATATATATATATATATATATATATATATATATATATATATATATATATACATATAGTTATGTATAATACATTATTATAGGTACGTATATACCCGTTCGAAAAAACAATTTCCTCTCGTCATTCTCCGTCGCTACGTACTTCCTCGTCTCGAGTACTCGACACATACGCGAACAGAGCCAAAAAAAAGAGTACAAAAGCGAAACACGAAAAGAAGACAAAGAGAACAAATGAAATCCCTGTTATTTTACTGTCCTCGCCGTTATTCCTTCGTTTTCAATTCATAATGAAATATAAATAATTGAACGAGTACAATTTTGCTTCCATCGTGGGCTGCACTCGCGCGCCCCCGCCATGGGAAAATAACACAGATAAGCTTCCCCTTAATTATTTATTTTTTAATTTCACTTCCTCTTTCGACAATTCTTTTTGTTCCTTCGTTTCGAATTCCGTTTTTTCTCTCACTATTTGCTCGGACACACGCGTGTGCGCGTGTGTCCATGTACACGTATACGTATGTATTTATTTATATCACGCGAGACACGGGGTCGCGGGGCGCTAAAAAGCGAGTACTGCATAAATAAACAGTTTTTAATTGCAGTCAGCCCGGCGTCCTGTCCGGAAACTAGGGAAAAAACAATAATTATTGACTCGGTGTACCGACTTCCCATCACTCTGTATTGCATTTATTTAATATATTTATGTATATGTAGAAGTGTGTGCGTGTGTGTGCGCCCTCGTGTGCGTGCTCGTGCGCTCGTTTATGAATGCGCGTGTGTATAAATTAATTTTGTGACTTTCGCTGTTGGTATGTGTTATTTTAAAGTAAATCACATTTTTCATCCATGCAGCAAAATGCTTAAAAATAAATAGTACATTATACGTGTATATATTTATATTTCTGTGCTGCATCGGCGCCCGTGTGCTATTACGAGATACAACAGGAGATAAGCCAGTACTGCGAGATAAGATATATATACGTAGGTGAATGCGCCGTCGTTGTAACACGCCCGAGACCACTAACCGCGTATTAACCATCCACAAATGTTTACGTATGGGGTATTCTTGTTCTACTTACAAGGCAAGGTTGCGAGGTCGACCTGTCCGATTTCGATGAAATTTGGCATGCTTGTAGAACGTGTAAAAATAGGCGACACGTATTTTTTTATATCTGCGAAACCCGATTTTTAAGGGGTGAAACGCACCCTCGAAAATAGGGTCTATTTTTCGTTTTTCGTCGATAACGTTATTGTTTTCATCTCCAATGTATAGTACACGAAAAAATAAACATTGTTGCAATTTGAAATTTTTTCATATCTCGTACCGTTAAAACGTTATCGACGAAAAACGAAAAAAAACCGAATTTTCGAGGGTGCGTTTTAGTCCTTGAAAATCGGGTTCCGCAGATATAAAAAAATACGCGTCGCCTATTTTTATCCATTCTACAAGCATGCCAAATTTCATCGAAATCGGAGAGATCGATCTTGCAACCTTTCCTTGTTAGACGACTAATCTCCCCTCGCCAACGTTGATTATAGATTTCCATACTGGAAGACTTCACTCCTGCTGTGAAAGAAACACAACTAATTTTGTTTCGTGCATTCTTCATCAAAGCTCAACTTCTGCTTCCGATGTCTACGATTTTTGTTGTTGTGAAATTTCGAATTTGGCGATGATTATTCGACGTCTTCCAAGTTTGGAGAGTATTTTTTCGGTCATTCAAGTAAAAAAAAAATTGATAAAAATGGTTTTGAAAAATGATTGAACTCAATTTGGGTGGGTTGTATTCCATTTTAGTGGGAGAAATTTTAAATCTAAAATCAACGATGGCGAGGGACGTGGTGCTCGACAAGGTATATCACCTAAGTGTCCGCCGTCGATTTTGTTGAAACTCAAAGATCTGATAAAGCATCGAATACTACTCGCACGTTTTTTTTTTATCTGCAGAAAGCGATCTTCAGGGGGAAAACCACCCCTTAAAGAAAGACGTGTGGAGGGGTGGTGTTGCAGCTTCACCCACAAGCAGTCCTCCGATTTGAATGAAACGAAAACCAAAATTCTTCTAATGTCAAGCGATGAAAAATCCACTATAGAATAATTGAAAAAAATTACTTGAGGGGGGACACGCCTTGCTTTGAGGGGTCGTTTCCCTGCTTAAAAATCTTTTCCCGGAGATAAAAAAAAATACGTGTGTAATAGTTTTCAATGCTTTGTCACATATATGAGTTTCAACAAAATTGAAGGCGGGCACTTGAGTCATGTTCCTTGTGAGTTGAGCTGGAATACTCTATATATGTATATGGGTGTGTGTGTGCGTACGTTTCAAATCGTGAGAAATACGATACAATTTAATTTAAAATTCGCCACACACAATTTACATTCACCCACCGGTACTTAGAACCCCCCCCCCCCCCCCCCCACACACACATCCTCTTTACCACGTTAGAGCTGTGAAATTGAGCTCAAGCCCATGATACTTTTCGCGTGATTGAAATTTTTCATCGCATCTAAAAAATAAACAAATAACTGAATGCACATTTTCGTCTTTTTCATTAAATATAATATGAGAAATTTATTGAAGTGTAGGTAGAAGGGTAACGAGGAAATCTCAAACAGCGCCCTGGTGTGTACGCTTTAAAATATTGCGGTCGTTTCGAAACCGAGCCCTTCCGGTCTACGCTGGGTTGAGTAGAGCAGGTTGAGAGCCGCAACGGCGGCAGGGAGGAAGGGGGGTTCGAAGGGGTACTCTAATAATCGTTTCAGAAATCGCAATTTCTGTGCCCTATAAAATATAATGTAACCGGTGGAAGATTTACATGTTATTGCAGCTCTGTATACGATTGTATACCTTCATGCAATGATAATATTAATATCGATTCGCCATTCGAATGCGGGCTGCAAGACCCTCTGAAAAATACATTCGGGCCATTGAACCAGCGAATAAGAATATTTCGTGTTTTTGTTTCATTTTATTTTTATTCATTGATTTTCATTTGTTTCGACGGAGACTATTTGGGATCGTGGCATTAACCATTTATGAAAAGATGGACAGTCGGTTGACCTACGTTGGGGAAAATGTTCGCTGAATGGTTCCACAAAACAAAGCACCCTTTTTTCATTTTTAGTGTTCCGTCCCCAGAGAGCAAAACGGAATGTAAATTTAAGTAAATTATTTTTCATGGGCGTCTCATACATAAAAGAGAAGCAGAAACAAAATTTCTTACCCTGACATGTGGGGTGTCATTGCATAAAGATCATTGAGTAGAGTACAAATTTTTTTTTTCTTTTTTAACTTCGAAAATAAAGAAAAATGGGGGGGCCGTCAAAGTTGTCAGTTTTAGACCATTTCTGTCACAAGGTCTATCTCAAAAAAACTAAACTATTTAGGAATTTGGCATTTCTGTATATTACGTACCATATACCGTATTTGAACAACAAATTCCAAAAACGGCGATTCATAATGTAGTATATCTAATAATTTATTGTATAGCTAGTACCAACGCCCATTTACAATGTCGTATATTTAATAATTTATTGTATACATAGTACAATAAATTTATAATGAAAAAATATAAAATTATTGTTATTAAAATATTTACAATACCAAATGACTTATTTTTGGAGTCGTTGCCAGCCAGGAACGAGAGATTGACGTCACGAAGAAACGAGATTGCAAATAAAAAAAGACTAGATCGCATATTTCATTGATTCTTCTTCTCCTCCGCTTTTTCTGCGAAAAATATGGCAATATTGTCAGTCGGTTGGTACCGATTCCAAAAATAAATCATTTGGTATCGTAAATATTTAAATATCAATAATATTATATATTTTATATATTAGCTTACAGCAGGAGTATACAAAACTTTCTTTAGCTATCATAACCCCAAATGGTATCAGTTTAGTACTACCTGAGAACTAAGATAGAAAAAAGCATGACCCAATTAAATAGTTGGTTCAAAAAAAAGTTAATTGGTCATATGTAGGGAACCCTTATAGAGCGAGGCCCGACTCGTACTTGGCCGAGTTATTTTTACTTTCTTTTTCTCTTCCCAAATTATCTCATGTAGAGTTTTTTCCTTCTTAAATTGAAAATATCAAAATATACGCGTTTACGTATATTTGTTTTACCAATTTACCCAAGAAAAATTTACGAGTATACGAATGTGCAGATCCATAAATGTACGAATGCACTTATCTTTAAGTATACTGCAAAGCATGGTGTTGAAGTTCGCATCGTTGTAATGCAACGAAAATTCTGCTTGACTTTTTCATTTCTTTGTTTTCATTGTCATTCTCATTTTTTTCTTTTGCTGATGTTGATTATAAATCTATACATATAAAACTGTTCCGTGATTGACTGAGTGAACGACTGAAGAAATGGCTAAATATTGGAATAAAAAAAACTTCAAAAATATATATTTTAAAAAGTTTAAAAAACTTAAAAAAAATGTTATATAATTTATTTTCAGTGTATAACAAAAGTCACGTAAAAATCAAAAGTAGTAATGAAACGTACCCTAAGTCTAAAAAATAGTGAAGAAATCTTGCCATACAAAAAATCTCGAAAAATCAGCAGATTTTTTCCTCGCCTAAATGTATCTCCCCCCTTGATAAGAGTTCTCAAAAATCTTTCAGTCATTTTCGTAGTCTAAACGTGCGAAGAAGTAATCTGACAATACGAAAAGATTTTCGTTGCACTCGAGTGATGCAAACTTCAATACGATCGAGATGCAAGGGTAATATTGAAACGTACTATTGTACAAACGTGCAAAAGAAACAAAAGTACAAATATGCATACACAGAAAGGAAAACAAATATGCAAATGTACAATTTTTGCGCGTTCAATGCCATCGGATATTCTGCAGGATAGGATGCAAATATACATAGCTATTGCTCGTCCAATGGCTCGCACTAGTACAATAAGAACAGCATAGTAGATCGAGGCTGAGGATACGATAACCAGGGTGGTTCGCCGATGGTGTTTCGCTCTGTGGTTCACTTGGAGGACCGCGATGTAGACCGGTAACGGTGTAAAAACATATTTCTTTATTATTACTTCGTTCGAGCTTATTTTTCTACGGTATACGGTTGGCTCGCTGTTGAATTTCGCTTATATATATATATATATATATATATATATATATATATATGAATGTAATAAATGGGCGGTTGCGCCCACCCTTTCTTGTTCGCCGTCTCTCTCCCCCCGCTCTCTCTCTCTCTCTCTCTCTCTCTCTCTCTCTCTCTCTCTCTCTCTCTCTCTCTCTCTCTTTCCTCTCCTTCGTCCTTTCTGACCTCGCATCCCCGACAACCGCGCGTCCATAACCACCCGCAGCAGCGGACCCTTGAGGGTATAGAAATTTATATGTTTGAAGTCGTTACGCTTTTTATGCACTTGCTACGATGTGCCCCTAGCGTTATTATTTCAAGCAATATATATCTAGCCAAATGTGTGTGTGTGTGTGTGTGCGTGCGCGTGGGTGTGTTTGTGTGTGTGCGCGCGCGTGCGTGCTTCCTACTTCGTGATAATATATAAATGTAAAATTACGAAAAATAGAATGAAACAAAAAAAGAAAAAAAATACGTATAGAAGGAGTAAAAAGTACAGCTGCCGCGAATAATTAAATGGAATATAACGTTGGAGGAAGCAAGAGGAAAAAAATGTTTGTGCAAATATTTTTACACAATACGCCTTCGTCGTTGACATTATATATATATATAATATTACCGATGAATTATATATATATATAATTTTTTTACGCTGATGAGGTTATCGATGTTTTTTCAAATTTTTTTCGTCACGTCCTCGACAATCGCCGACGAGACGAAAAAGTCTTACCACGCAATTGCGTACAGTCTACCTCGAAACGCAATTTCCGCCGAGTATTATCTTTCAAAGATATTTTTAAATTAAATGTATATGAGGTATTCCACGTCAATCCGGTGGACGTTTTCCCTGACCCTCGCCAATTCGATTTTTTTTTTAATCTGATTCCATTGACTCTAAAAGACACCCTGAATTTTTTTTACATTTTTCGAAACAACCCGTAGTCAAATTTTTTTTTCCGAAAAAAACGCCCTGTTTAAAAAATTTGAAAAAATTTCCAAAAATGCGTAATTATATGTAAAAATTTTCAAGCTATCATCCGCAGTCGAAGTATGATTTTTTCCGTGCTGAATACGACTTCAATCGAAATTAATACGAGAACATTTTGTCTGCTAACGAACAAATCATACTTCCACTGCGGGTGATAGCTTGAACATTTTTACATATAACCACGCATTTTTGGGAATTTTTTTAGATTTTTTAATCGGGGCGTTTTTTTCGAAAAAAAAAATTTCTTGACTAAGGGTTGTTTCGAAAAAATGTAAAAAAAAATTCAGGGTGTCTTTTAGAGTCAATGGAATCAGATAAAAAAAAATACATCGAATTGGCGGTGGTCAGGGAAAAAGTCCACCGGATTCACGTGGAATACCTCATATATATTTAGGTACATACACACGCACGCAACTGAGTGTTTCACGAATAAAATATGATGAATTATCCGAGAAATGGCACTGTCGCGACGCGATCGTCGTCGCAGACTTCTTTAGATTTCTTCCGTGACTGTACTGACGTCAGTCCACCGTTATGACTGTTATTATATGTATATTATAATTTAGATACAATTATATCGGCGTCCTTGTTGGTCGAGCATGTAGGCGTGGTGGGGAAGACTCCAAGCCACGGAATCTCCGGCCACTTTTTGTCCTCACTTTACGTCATTTCTCTCCATACTTTGCTCTCTCCCTCTCCCCCTCTCCCCTCTCTCTCTCTCGCGCGCGCTATTCTTTTTCGCTCTTTCTCGTCATTCAACGTTTGTCGCTTCGCTCTACGATCCTTTCCTCTCATTCCCCCTGTTGCCCCCGTCGAACGACGTTCTACGCGACGTGTTGCACGGAGATTGCGCAAAATGATGAAGGGAATGAGGAACACATCTAAGGACGAAAAATTCGTGGCTATGGGAACATAAACAAAAACGAATCCATATACCCATCGAAAAAAAACGCGAAAGAAAAGCTTGCAATACGCGACCCTCTCGTGCATTCGTGCAACGAGTTCTGTCATTTTTTTTTCTTCGAAATGTCATTTTTTCATCCCCGGCATGTCATTGCAGGAGTAATATCCCTCTGTACTCGTCTTTTCATCGTTTATCCGCTTTTCATATCCGCACACTCGTGCATCGTTCCTTTGCACATTCTCCTTTTCCAAGTTCCAAGTACGCTCTTTAATTTCATTCTTTTCGTAGTGTACCTTTTTACTTTTTTGAACTTTAAACGTTCATTCCAGACTCTACGGTTCTCCTTCTCTTTGTCTCTTTCTTTGACTCTCCTTTAGCCCGTTTCGTACGTATGGGAATGAATCGCGACGCGATACCAAGGGCACAAGTACCAAAGACCAAGCCTCACGAGCGGAAAACCTCGCGGGAAGGGAAAAAAACTCGGGGAAAAGGTGCGTAGGCTCAATGGGTACGTGCTCCAATCGTCTCGTATCGTGCATGGCGCAGCTATCGACACATTTCTACCATCCAATACCAGCCCTCGCCAAAAGGCGAAATTAAAGAAACAACGATTATAATGATAATAACGAGAATAATAATAACGAAAGAAACGGCAGAAACGAATAGAGGTCCGCTCGCGTTTTATAATTCCTATAATTTAAAGACCGCGGCAGCTGGTGGCGGCTCGTAATTACTTTAACCAGAGGACCGAAGCTGCTTTGGCTTTTTATACTGTAAAACTATATATATATATATGTCTGTGTGTGTGTGTGTGTGTGTGTGTGTGTGTGTGTGTGTGTGTGTGTGTGTGTGTGTGTGTGTGTGTGTGTGCGTGCTTATGTGTGTTTGGGAAAGGTGAATTTGAAGACATTCAACTTTGAGGAGCGTCCTGAAAACAGACAGATCTGTTCATAAAATTGCATATGTCTAGTGGCGTCGAAATAGCCTTTCCCCGTATACATACACACCTACAGGGTGTCCCGGAACTCGGTCCCGAAACTCGGAACGGGGTCTCGGGGGTGAAATTCTGAGTCGATTGATATAAGCATGTGTGGGTCTTAGATCAATCCCTGATTTATTATTAATTTTTAAACGTTAGCCAATCAGGTGCGCCCGCTGAGCCGGCGTATCGCTGGCTCATCGGGCGCACCTGATTGGCCCGCCTTTAAAAATGAATAATAAATCAGGGGTTGATCTGAGACCCACACATGCTTGTATTAATCGACTCAGAATTTCACCCCCAACCCCCCCATTTCAGAGAACGCATGCAGTTCCGGGACACCCTGTATGCAACACGTTTCTATACTTACGAGCAGGTTCTCTCCTCACAATTTCTCCATTATGCCCCCGTTTCTCCGTGTGTACCTTTGAATTCGCGAGTTACTGTGACTTTTTACAATTTACACGCGCAGTGTCAATCGTTCGGTACCGCGAGCCAAAAAGTCGAACGGAAGTTCAAAAGAACGGACAAAAAATCCTTCGCAAAGCTCTCTCACATCCGCGGTAGAGAGATTGTGGAAATTACGACTTTGGATTGTGGTATTAATATTTTTCAAATTGCTTGTACGCGAGAGGTTGCCTTGAAACACGACACTTTGTGCGCTCCGAGCGCACATACCTATACGTGTATGTGTGTACGTATATAGCCTCAACCGCAGCGCATGCGACTTCTCAATGAAGAAAACAACTCATTCCTTGACGTTTAATTATACAGTCAAAGTTTACGCACAACTTTAACTGGTACCACAATGCCTAAGTTTACAAGTTTTCACAATGATATTTTGTAAAATAATGATATAAGAATATTAATGTTGTGGTCGAGATGTAGAATTCGATTAAATGTAATTGAGTAAGAAAAAATTCTTTGGACCTTTGTATCGAACAGAAGTCGCTCCGTGACTGTTTTATTTTATTTTTATTTTTACGAAAAAATATATACGATAGTATACACACGTGTATAAACATCGGTTATATACTGCAAAAATGTTCTCCGTAAATGTATTTTTATATGGCGAAGTACTCGCGTTTTTCTTTCCTCCTTGAAGTAATACCAAGTGTTAGCGTTCATACACACGCGTATATATATAATATATATATTTACACACACACATACGCGCACGCACGCACACACACGTCTATCTGTATATATATATATATATATATATATACATAGACAAACATACGCATATCGTCAGTCGTAAACGAGAACAGGGCTGTTATTGTTCCTCCGTCGGACAATGCCCGCGGAATATATCTAAAAAGAATTAAAAATAAAAATGAAATGAAATAAAAGAAGAATGAAATTGAAAGAAGAAGATGAACAAAAAGAACTTTGCAACCGAATACAAACGCCAACTCGTCGTTTTGCCGTTTTGAGCAAAGTTTTCATTCTTGAAAGACGAGTCGCTCGTCCCCTTTCCAACTCTTCATATAGCTCCGTGCCCTCTCGGGCAAAACGATGCGTTGACGAATCGCCGGTCCCTCAATTGAACATAAAACATTGAGCATAAATAGATGTAACGAAGTAGATAATGAGCGATCATATTTGCGAACTCATTTTCTCCCTGTCTCCCTCTCTCTTCGGCTCTCTCTCTCTCTCTCTCGCTCTCTCGCTCTCTCTCTCTATCACGTTATCAAAGGCAGCAGGGGTAATACGATCGATTGATAAACGACAAGGTTACCGGCGATTAAACTATTTAATCAATTATGTGGCATCTGGCGCGTAGGTGAAGCACACATGCCAATGTACATAACATTATGTGTGTGTGTGTGCGCGTGTTACGTAGCCAATGATGACATGACGTGCGAATATTACCTCCACACACACATGTATACACAGGCAAAAATGTTGGAGAGGAGGCGGTGTTCCAGATAGCGCAGGAAATGCGGCAACGCTTGACGAGAGTCACGATGATAAATTGTTTCAATACGAGAAAGCTGGAAGATATGTGTATACATGTATATGTATATAATAAAAATAAATTTTAAAAATTCTCGTATATTACGCAGCTATGCCCATACTGTAAGTGACGGCGACATACATCACTTTGTATTATGGATTACTTGCTTCTTTTTTAAATTGTTTTGTTTTTGTAAAGAAAAAAGCAATAACGATAATAATCAATTAGAATGTTTTCGCGTACGGTTTTTATCCGGTATTTAGAAATGAACATTAATGAATGTGGTACTACAGCGTACAGCACGTACGTCCAGACGTACGGTCAAATTTCAAGAGAATCGGTTTATTAGTTTTAGAGATACGATGGAGCTAGATTTTGAAAACGTTGTTTCGAGAAAAACGCGTTTGAAGTTTATACTATGAAAAACTCTTACCTAAACTCAATCGGCAATTCCTGCAACGTACAAAATCCCTTCTGATTGCTCACCATCGTCGATTTCTTCGAGTGAAATTTTCAAATGGAAAATTTAAAATTTTCGAAGTGGACTGGCCCCTTAAAGTACTACATCTACCTTGCGGTCTGAAAGAACGGCTGCATTTTGATTTTTTCCCTGGCAAACGGTTGGTGAAAAGTAAACGCACTCTTTTTTACCACAAAGGTACATAATGAGAGCTTTAGAAAAAAGAATCACCACAAAATACATAGCCGGTAGTAGATGATGAAATTGTTTTCGCGACTTTCGGCGGTGGACACTATGCAGCTTAAAGAGTTTATCGGAAATCTAAACATCAAACAGGATACTCAAGCTAACAATAAGTACGAGTCGTTGACGATCGGCGATTTTCAAAATATTTTTGTTTAACTATCTGGCGCCTAATTGAAACTCCAGCATACGAAAACTATGAAAAAAGTCGTCATCTTTACGTAACTATTGAAAAATGAAGATCGACTTCAAAAAATTGAGATCGTCAACGACCTTTAAATGTTTCTCATCGTATCTCCTGTAAATTTGAAAAAAATCCATCAAGTGGTTCTCGAGATATCATGTCCACCGACTTTGAAGACCGTGTTTCCAGAAAAACGCGTTTGAAGTTTGAAGAATGGTGCTGCTGCCGCTTGCTTGGCCGACCGTTAGAAGCTGGTGCTCATTCAATTTTAGGAACACCTCAATGAAATTTTCAGGCGACATAGCTAAAAGGTTATCCTATGGAATAAAAACATTTTTGAACAATGCGATTTTTTTTACCCACCCAGGTAGATGTAGCTCGTTAAGAAGTACTTAGGAGCCAACTGAGAAATCCTACTCCCCGTGCTATATTCTTTAGAAACTGCTCCCTCCATTTACCACTTGTTCCGGTCGAAGCAGTCAGCACTTACGGCTTAGCACTTTACCTCGTACGAAGGTGTCAAAAATTGGCTGGATGATTAGATTGCCTCTAAAAAACCCGAATTTTTACTGCGTGGAATACGATAGGTGACCGAAAGATGGGCCACGCTTGTCCGTACCGATGGGCAATAATGTGGCAGTTGAATTCAATAAACCAGTTCGTCAATTTGATACCAAACCACTGTATTTTCTTTCGCTCAAACATGGGCGGTTTCATATGCAACGAACTTATATAAATATGGATAAAATTGCACTTGTCGCACAAATAACTCAATTCGGGAAATTTAATTATTCCACTAAATATATCCTCTCGTATGTTGAAAACGTGTGTATGGGCTTTCGCAAAAGTTCTACGATTCTTTTACCGCGCGCGACGGACGACAACGGGGCGGCTGTCGCGCGATTATTTCCCTTTTAATAACACTGAAATAACTCGGCGCGAGCAACGTGGCACGCGGAACTGCAATTTCGAAC